>MJUU01015245.1:8856-33022 GCA_002080025.1 Modiolus philippinarum | reverse complement strand
CCGCATGTAAAATGCTCAAAATATGTAATAGACATTATTAATGTTTACTGTTCATATGGTTCAAGTACTGCATGTAACACAAATAAAATTTTATTATTTGAACTTTGCACTGTGGCATTGGACTGTTACTTCTTCTCTTGCATGACTGATCTATTTTTAAATTTAAGAAGGACAACTCTAATGTCTTTCGTTCGTCTCTTTCGTTAGTCATACGTTCACACGAAAGCGACGAAACGAGACGTAGCGATTTACGAAGGAAAAATGGCTCAGAATGAAGATTTTTCAACGACTTTGCCTATATAATTATTAGTTAAAGAATCACAACATTTTAATTGGACGTGTTTATATTTTTAACTTTACTTTCTCTTTTTTAAAACTTTTGCAATAACTAGTCCCCGTACGTTTAGGTTCTCTTTCGTCAAAATGTGAAACATCTCTATTAAGAAATTCGTATATGTATTATGATGATTTTATTCCATATCTTTTACAATTTTAACATCTTTTTCAGAGAAATGTAGTGATAGCAATCAAAGATTACAGAAATGAAAAATACTTACATATCCTTTACACGCTTGTGTCAAATATTTGGAACTGGATGACTTTTTTATGTTACATAATGATTGGAGGAGGCATTGTTGTCCGAGGGTTTAACAATGAGTCCGATGAACGGATGTTAATAAGGTTTTACAGTTTTGGTTTGTTTCTCTTGTATATGAGATTTCTACAGAGTATGCTGGTCTTAAAATATTTCGGACCCAAAATTATCATGATTCTTAAAATGGTAAGAACTATTTAAATTTTATTGTCTTGTTTGGTGTCTCCGAATTTGTAAGTTACCATGCTAACAAACTGTTTTAACAGAAATGGGAGATGCAACGACGATAATATATTTTAATATTTATATTGTAGAACATAATTTTGATATACAAATCACTGAAAGCAATATCCGTTTGCTTTTTTTAGATGTGTTTATTATAACAAGAGATTTGCAGTTCTATTTTAGGTACATATATAAAAATTATGTAACATGCAATATAACTTTTTGATGCTTCTGGCAATCATCTGTGGAAATTAAGAAAATCATTACCTTTCTGTCACCAACCATTTCTTTCAAAATATCAAATTTCAATAGAAACAAAGTATACAATCATTTATAAAGAACATATTTGCATCCCAGTCTGCCCCATTGCTATGTCTTTTAACTATATCTTAAGAAAACATGACATTTGAATAATTATTGCGGGGTGTGACCCCTCCTAAACGGAGGCTGACCCCGAGGGTCCCGGGATATAGAAATAGGACCCATTCCGTGGTTGTGCGGGATTAATAAATACACAACCCATCTTTCGGATGGGATGTAAACTCAGGTCCACGTGTTGGAAAAAATGCCACGCTTCCTGCACGTTAAAGAACCCTTGTAGCAAGCTCCTTTTGGGGTGGTCCGTAGGTGACCGGCTACAAGGCTAAATTCCCCGCCCTTGACGATTTCACCCTACTTTTCCAGTGGCAGTCAGAATTTCCCGTCCCATGGCCATTTCCATACCCCAAAGTGATTATTTATCAACAAACTTGTTCTCGTCTTGATATAGCTGAAATATTGCTGAGTAGACGTTAAAAAATATTCAATCAATCAATTAATTATTAATTCTCGTCCTTGTTATATAGTATCACTGTTATGGCGTAACCATACATCCAATTTATATCCCGTATTTCATGCAAAATTATTTCAATAGAATGCATTATATTTGATTCAATAATTTCCAGTTAGATAAATATTTGCATGAAACTGTTGCTTTTTACAGAACTAGGAACGAAGGAAAAATACACACATTTCATCGAGCAAGGAGACTTCACAAAAATCACTCTCATTAAGAGTTTGGTATAAGCTTTTCAAAATCAATCGTCAGTAAATTATTTGAAACAAACGTTTTGTTTTACAGCTAAGAGAATTAGTTAGTATTGGCTGGCTTTTACTCGTATTCATCGCATGTACTGGCGTGCTATATCATGCAAATATGTACCCAAGTCATTATGACATGTGGTCACCGCATGGAGCAACATACTGGAGAATTTGGAAAATTATTTCTTTGCCCTATTGGCAGATCTATGGAGAATTGTTCCTGGATGAACTCCAAGGTAGGGTTCTTAATAGATATTTTAATATAATAAAAAGGATTTTCTACTTTCTTTTTTTTTAGCCGAGTTGTGACGAAGTCGAACTCGGCTTATAATTTGATGAATGGTGTCTGGGCGTCCGGGTGTCAACTTTTGGTTTCCGCATGATATCTTGAGAACCATATGTCATATCCAAATGAAACTTTGAATGAGTTATGATAAGAGATAGATCTCTAATGATTTTGAGGTTTATTGGACAAAGGTCAAGGTCACAACTTCTAAAAATAGAACAAAAATTTGACTTATCCGTTTCAACACAATATCTCCAGAACCACATTACACATCTTAATGAAACTTGGCATAGATATGGGGTATGATTAGAGGAGGAAGCCTATGGATTTTGAGGTTTGTGTGACAAAGGTCAAGGTACTTCAAAAAATGTAACAAAAATTAAACATTTCAATAAAGCCTAAAATCGCAGGTTTGGTATTATTTGATAACAAAAATAGCTAACAAAAGTTTTTTGTTCATACAAAAGTAGTTTTTATATTGCTTAAACATGTAAAGTAAGTGAGAACCGAACCGTCAGTCCAAGGACAATGGCAACGTCGGAAAAACAAAGAAACGAAGACATAACATGAGCACTGCACAGAAAAGGAAATGAAGACACGCACATATACAAAAATGAACAACACGGACCCAATATAAACCATGGGTGAGATCAGGGGCACCGGTAGAGTAAGCATCTCCTGCTTCTTATAAGACACCCGCCGTATTAAACATGTCAACTCCGGTAGTAAAGTCAAATCCGGTAGAGGAAAAACAAACTTTAGTGTCAAAGGGAAAGATCTGTTGTCATCTGGGAAACAGATATATCATACCGGTCCAAAAGATCGTGATGTCGACCGTTAAACTTCTGTAGTGATGACCTCAAGTTATGGGCAACATACCCTTGCTAAATAAGCTTATTTGTAAGCAAATGAGCTCTATCAAGGTAGTAATTTATCATGTAAATTCATTTCATAGTTCTACGCAGATACACATATTTAGTTATAGGGAAAGACCAGACATATTTTGTTAAAAACCACACTGATTCAAACAAGAAAGACACTGAGACTGACGTAATCAATATGTTAGAATTTTTGATCGACAATATTTTTGTCGAATTCGGAGGTCGTATTTTCCAACGGACAATATGGATCCCCATAGGAACCAACTGTGCGCCGCTTTTAGCTGACCTTTTCCTTTACTGTACGAGGCCAAGTTTTTACAAGGGCTTAATCAAAGAAAACAAAAACTTTTAGCCCAGTCCTTTAATGTCAGCTACATAGACGATGTACTTTCTCTTAATAATCTTAAATTTTAGGAGTATTTACATCAGATCTATCCCAATGAGCTTGAGATTAAAGAAACAACTGAAACACCTACTTCAGCTTCGTACCTAGATCTTTTATTGTATATTGAAGAAGATGGACGTCTGAAATCTAAGCTATATGACAAGCTTGATGATTTTAATTTCCCAATTGTGAATTGCCTCTTTCTTAACAGCAAAATACCTACCTCTCCAGCCTATGGAGTGTACATTTCACAGTTGATTCGTTACTGTTGAGCGTGTAGTTTGTACAGTGATTTTTTGAACAGAGCAAAAACACTGTCCCAAAAGCTGCTTAGTCAGGGATTTGTTCAACCTATGTTAATTTCATCCCTCAAGAAATTCTATGGCCGTCACCATAACATCATTGAAAGATATGACGTGTCAGTATCTAAAATGAAAGTGGACATTTTCAGCTAGATTCACGTCTTCCCGGATTTGACTACCAACTTTGACATTTTTCTGGATCGACTCACTCACAGTGTGACGGGTGCTGTTAACAGTGCAGGACATGCTTACCCTTCCGGAGCACCTGATATCACTCTCAGTTTCACTGGAGTTCCCACTGTGAGTGCCTTTGTTTTGAATGTTGTGATTTCTGTTTCTGTGCATTGTGTCTGTCTAACGTCTTTGTTTTGTGTCTGGCGCCATTGTTTTCTGTGTTCTCGTTTTGGCCATGTCTTTGGACTTCGATTTTTGTGGATTTCCCTCCTTTGTTCCTTCGGTATTCTACTGCCGTTGTCTAATAATATTCACCAACACACTTTTTTTGGATGTCAAAAACGTAAAAATAAGATATATTGAAAAGTCAAAATTAAAAAAGGGAGGTAATAAAACTAAGGGAGGTAATTAATTTAATGTGAAGAAGTATTCATGTCTTTTGCAATGTCCAGTAGAAATAAATCTTAGATGAAAAAAAAAATACACTTGTGTATTCTGATTTTTTTGTAAATCATTGATTTCGGCTATACATATTACCTGAATTATAAGGGGAACCCCTGCTCAATTTTTTTTTTAAAATGATGGTCTGAAATGGGTTGTAATGGATAGTGGAGCTTTCAGTTGCCATGGAAACCAAATCAGAACACTGAATCTTTAAAAAAAAGTGTTTTGCTACATATTTTCTGTAGCATTATAAATTAGATTATAAGAGGAACGACTGCCAAATTTTTTTTTATGAAAGGGACTCGGAATGTTTTGATTTCAGCAATACATATAACCTAGATTATAAGGGGAACTTCTGCACAATTTTTTTGAATGGTGGTCTGAAATGGATAGTGGAGCTTTCAGTTGCATTGAAAACCAAACCAGAACACTGAATCTGAGAAAAACAGTATTGTGCTACATATTTTTCTTCACTATTTTAGAAATATGTATAAACTAGATTATAAGGGGAACCCCTGCCAAATCTTTATTTTAACAGGGGCACTTGGAATGTTTTGATTTCAGCAATATGTTTAACCTTGATTATAAGTGGAACCGCTGCCCAAATTTTTTTTGAACGCTGGTCTGAAATGGGTTGTAATGGATATTGGAGCTTTCAGTTACCATGGAAACCAAACCAGAACACTGAATCTTTGAAAAAAAAAATTATATTTCATATATTTCTTCACAATTTCAGAAATATGTATAAACTAGATTGTAAGGGGAACCCCTGCCATTTTTTTTGAAAGGGTGCTTGGAATGTTTTGATTTCAGCATGTTATGTAACCTGAATTATAAGGGGAACCCCTGCCCCATTTTTTTTGAGAGGTGGTCTGAAATAATTTGCAATGGATAGTGGAGCTTTTGGTTGCCATGTATACCAAACTTGAAACAGAAATTTTTAGAAAAAATAGGCATTCTGATACATACTTATACAATTTCAGCAATAATACAAAACTTAATTTTAAGGGGAACACGTGCCGAAAGTTTTTTTAGAAAGGGACTTGGAATGTTTTGACTTCATGCAGCTATCAGCAGTATGTATCACCTAGATTATAACCTCTGCCAAATTTCTAGTCAAGTTAGGACAAAATGAAACATCCACAAAAGTTCTATTATAAACCTTTGATTGAAATTAAAGAATTTATATGCTTATATGCAACTTTTTGCCTGTCAGGTGATGTATTTATGAAAATAACAAACGTTCGCAACTCGGTTTTCGCACCTTTGGTGCGTTTTCTGATTTTTAATTATGTACAGGTATTGTAAATATGAATGGTTAAATACCATTGTATACCTTAGATTTTCACATCTTAGAATTGTTATAAATAACTAAATACCGAAGTTACTGTGAATTTAATTTCTGCATATGCGCATTTCGACAACTTATGTCTCTTCAGTGAAGATAAAATCTAAACGTTTGGAAGACCATTAACTCAAAAGATATGTAAAAACTGATAGAGAACAAATAACCATTATGATCTAAATATGAAGCCAAAATCAGCTAAGGACAGAGCTTTGCATGACGGAGATACATCAAATAAAAGATGCAACTATCTCAAGTGATAACGAAAAGTTAAACTATATTTTTGGCAAAACTACATTCTAACTTGATTCTTAGATGATGATCTGCAGTGATTTGCCGCATTCTATATTTCTATAAAAAACTGAGGGATATTTTGTATTGTTCATAATCAGTATTTCCAAAGTTTATCTTCGTCCTTAAATTTTAATACAATACATCGGCAAACGAATACATGAGAAACCAGAGGTTCCTAGGAGCCTGTATCGCTCACCTGGCTTTCAGTTATACAGTTGATCTTCAGTTTCTCAAACTTTCGTAGCTCAAACACCTCCAATATCTTGAACTGTTTTTAAAGTCTGATCACGTTTTACTATATTTCTTTGTTTGGCATTTTTTGACAAAAAACGTTCTTGCTAAGGAACACTTTCGACACCCGTTTTGAAGTCGAGATGTCATTTTGTATATGGCAGTCAACAAACAATTTCCAGGATCAGTTTTGAAGTAACGACATCAAGACCAATTTGGAAACCAAATGTCATTGAAATCGGACAATGTTGAATTTTTCCGCCTTTTTTGGCGGCCATTTTGAAAAAGGCGGTCAACGAACAATTTTCAACACCGGTTTTGAAGTCGCAACATCAATATCTATTTGGAAACCAAGTTTCATTGAAATCGGGCAATGTTGAATTTTCCCGCCTTTTTTGGCGGCCATTTTGAAAATGCGGTCAAGGAACAATTTTCAAAATCAGTTTTGAAGTCGCCACAAGATAGCAAACATTTCATCAATTTACACTTAACCTTCATCTTCTATAGTTTTGGAAATAAAAGATGAAAAATACAAACATTTTTAAAATTCGGTGAAAAAAGGGCAATAACTCCTATAACAGTTTATGGATTTTCTTCAAAATTTCAGGGTGGGTAGATTGATATGCTGAACATTTTTGCAATTCACACTTGACCTCTATCTGATACACTTTTTGAAATAAAAAATGAAAAATGCAAAAATTTTGAAAATTTAACGGAAAAAGGGCTATAACTCCGAGATGGGTTTTCAGATTTTCTTCAAAATTGCAAATTGGATAGATCTCATCTTGTTGATCATTTTGTTTCAGTCAGATTTTTGATATCTGTAACGATTTTCGAGTAATTAGCAAAAACTGCAATTTACCCCTATGTTCTATTTTTAGCAATGGCGGTCATGTTGTTCGACAGAGAGACAAACTGAACATCAATTTGAGAAGCCATACCCTGATGATGATTCAGGCTACGTTTGGTTACATTTAGATCAGTGGTTTCAGAGGAGAAATTTTTGAAATTGTTGAGAGACAGACAAACGGACGACGGACGACGGACGCATAGTGATGGCAAAAGTTCACATGGCCTTTTAGGCCAGGTGAGCTAAAAAGGAGGAATACATCGGCAAACGAATACCGAAGCAAAAATGATGAAAGAGGGAATTCCAAAATCAAAAATAAAAAATCATGGCAATTCATATCCAACAGGAATTGAGACAGAATGACAAACACAAAACAAATAAACAAAAATGAACAAGAATGACACAAAACTAAAGCACTAGCAGTGAGATCCCCTACAAAATTTGAGGTATCATCACGTGTTCTGAAAGGGTCAGCATCATCTGCTCTACGCGTAGCAACCGGCAAACTGCCAGTGAAAAGTCGGGTTTGTCACTCGGTGCTTGTCGGGCAGGTAATAAACTTTGGACTTATCCATGTATATGTATTCTCATCTGTGAAAAAGAAACATTGTAACAGTGTTACTAGCATGGTGATGACCGTTAAACTTCTAAGGTGGCAATTGAATATAACTTTGATGTATAAACTTTAGTTTACCAAATATTGTACCAACTTTAGGCATGATTATAGGTAATGAGTTGTGAAATTTTGGTATATAAAATGAAGGTAATCATTGTTTTATGAAAGAACATCACCTATATAAAGGGAAGCTGAAATGAAAGGACTTGGTAGGCTACAAACATGTCTTTGATATAATTTACAACTTTCCAACTAAACAGCTTTCAAATAGTATATTTTCAACATATGACTATTCGTGGTTTAAGTATACTTGAAGTAAGTAAAAACAGATAACGATAATATAAACGTTGATCGGTTAACAATGAAATGGCTCTTTTCATATTTTTTAAATATTAATTGATTATAGGTTACACTGTAGAAAATAACTAAAATATCAATTCCAATAGGAACTACTTGAACAGCAAATACTGTTACTCTGAAATGAAAAAGTTACATGAAGATTCTAATATTTCTCTGATAAGTACTACCTATTCTAAACATACTTATATAAGGTGTGCGGCATATTTACCCACTTTATTCAAACATAAATATTGTCCTTGCAGAAACGAATATTTTAAGGAAAAATCCTCTCCTTTCACTACTGAATATTTAGCAGCTGGGAAAAAACTTCACGACTTATCAATTTATTTCTTAGATTATTTCTTTGTTAATTTTCTAACCAAAATCACGGTTATCTGTTTTTCTTTTTAGCTGACCTGACCCAGAGGGTCAGTGTGAGCTATTGCCATCACTTGGCGTCCGTCGTCCGTTAAACTTTATACATTTTCATCTTCTCCTCTGAAACCACTGAAGCAAATTCAACCAAACTTTACAGGAATGATGTTTGAAAGGTCCTTTACAAAGATTGCTCATTATGTTCGAACCGATAAAAAACGTGGCTGCCAGCGCGGAGCTTAGGTTTAACATAGGACCCTATGGGAAAATCACATTTTCATCAACTCCCCTGAAACTGCTGAAGCAAATTCAACCAAACTTCACAGGATTGATGCAGTAAAGTCCTTTACAAAGATTGCACATTTTATTCCGATTCGACAAAAACATGGCCACCAGCACGGAGCCTAGTTTAACATTTACCCTATGGGAAATTCACATTTTCATCTTCTCCTCTGAAACCACTGAAGCAAATTCAACCATACTTTACAGGAATGATGTATGGAAGGTCATTTACAAAAATTGCTCATTTCATTCTGATCTGATAAAAAACATGGCCGCCAGCACGGAACTTAGGTTTAACATAGGACCCTAAGGGAAAAATCACATTTTCAACTCCTCTGATACTGTTGATGCAAATTCAACCATACTTTACAGAAATGATGTACTAAAGGTTCAACAAAGATTGCTCATTTTATTTGGATTCGTCAAAAAACATGACCGCCAGCACGGAACATAGTTTAACATTGGCCCTATGGGAAATTCACATTTTCATCTTCTCCTCTGATACCACAGAAGCAAATTCAACCAAAATTTACAAGAATGATGTATGGAAAGTCCTTTACAAAGATTGCTCGATTCGTTCCGATCCGATAAAAAACATGGCCGCCAGCGCGGAACTTGGGTTAAACATAGGACCCTATGGGAACAAATCACATTTTCATCAACACCTCTGAAACCGCCGAAGCAAATTCAACCAAACTTTACAAGATTGATGTACTAAAGGTCCTTTACAAAAATGGCTTATTTTATTCCGATTCTAGAAATTACATGGCAGCCATCACGGAACTTAGTTTAACATTGGCCCTATGGGAAATTCACATTTTATCTTCTCCTCTTAAAGCACTGAAGCAAATTCAACCAAACTTTACAGGATTGACGTATAGAAGGTCCTTTACGAAGATTGCTCATTTTGTTCTAATCCAATAAAAAACAGAACTAGGGTTTAACATAGGACCCTATGGGAGAAATCACATTTTCATCAACTCCTCTGATACTGCTGAAGCAAATTCATCCAAACTTAATAGGAATGACGTACTAAAGGTCCTTTACAAAGATTACTCATTTTATCTAGATTCGACAAAAAACATGGCCACCAGCACGGAGCATAGTTTAACATTGACCCTATAGGAAATTCACATTTTCATCTTCTCTGAAATCACTGTAGCAAATTCAACAAAACTTTACAGGAATGATGTATGGAAGGAACTTTACAAAGATTGCTAATTTCGTTTCGATCCGATAAAAACATGGTCGTCGGCGCTGAGCTTGGGTTTGACAAAGGACCCTATGTGAAAAATCACATTTTCATCAACTCCCCCGTAACTGCCAAAGCAAATTCAACCAAACTTTACAGGAATGATGTATTTAAGGTCCTTTGCAAGGATTGCTCATTTATTCCAATTCGACAAAAAGCATGGCTGCCAGCACGAAACATAGGGTAACATTGGCCATATGGGAAATTCACATTTTCGTCTTCCCTGAGACCACCGAAGAAAATTTAACCAAACTTTACAGGAATGATGTATAGAAGGTCCTTCACAAAGATTGCTCTTTTTGTAATGATCCAAAAAAACATGGCTGCCAGCGCTGATCTTAGTTTTAACATTGGAACCTATTGGAAAAACATCATTTTTAACATCTGCTCTGAAACTATTGAAGCAAATTCAGTAAAACTTTACAGAAATAACTTTACAGAAATAATGTCCTTTACTAAGATTTCTCATCTTGTTGGGATCTGACAAAGAAGATAGCTACAAGCATTGAACTTGGTTTAGAATGGTACCCATATATTAAAACATTTTTTCCATTACATGTGCTTAAATTATTGAAGCAAATTCAGTTAAACTAAGATTGCTTATTTTGTTTTGATCTGATAAAAAACAAAACCGCCAGCACAGAACATATTTTAACATAGGATCCTATGGGATAGACATCACTTTCATCACCTGCTGTAAGCATTTTGTCAGGTGAGGGATTTAGGCTCAGTAGCTGAGCCTCTAGTTATTTTGAAACTGAATGGCGAATCATCTTTAGGCTATATTGTATTTCAGACGACCAATACTGTGGAGATCCCCTGACCTTAGCATAATCAATTTAGCAGTTCTAACCATAGTACAATAGTGCGAATTCTAAGTTATATTACGAAAATAAGATATAGATGGGACGATGACAGAGGAGATTGCTATCCCGAGAAAACATTGTCAACCGATGCGAAGCACAAGTTGACAATGTTTGTTGAGGGGTAACAATCTGCTCTGTCACCCTCCCAGCTATATGTTATTTATTTTTTTATACTGAATGCTTTAAGCTCACACTGACCCTTAACCCAGCTGACCCAAAGGTTAATATGATCATTTTGCCATAACTGGGGTCCGTCCGTCCGTCTGTTAACTTTTCACATTTTCTTCTCCTCTGAAACCACTCAAAGCAATTCAACCAAACTGTACTTGAATAAAGTATGGAAGGTCTTTTACAAAGATTGCTCATTTCGTTCCTATTCTATAAACATGGCAGCCATCACAGAACATAGGTCAATAGAAACAAGGGCTTATTCAAAGAAAACAAAAACATTTAGCCCAGTCCTTTAATTTCAGCTTCCGCTACATAGACGATGTACTTTCTCTTAATAATCCTAAATTTAAGGTGTATTTACATCAGATCTATCCAAATGAGCTTGAAATTAAAGAAACAACTGAAACACCTACTTCAGCTTCGTACCTAGATCTTTTATTGTATACTGACGAAGATGGACGTTTGAAATCTAAGCTATATGATAAGCGTGATGATTTTAACTTCCCCATTGTGAACTGTCCCTTTCTTAGCAGCAATATACCTACCTCTCCAGCCTATGGAGTGTACATTTCACAGTTGATTCGTTACTGTCGAGCATGTAGTTTGTACATTGATTTTTTGAACAGAGCAAAAACACTGTCCCAAAAGCTGCTTAGTCAGGGATTTGTTCAACCTTTGTTAATTTCATCCCTCAAGAAATTCTATGGCCGTCACCATAGCATCATTGAAAGATATGACGTGTCAGTATCCCAAATGAAAGTGGACATTTTCAAGTAGATTCACGTCTTCCCGGATTTGACTACCGACTTTGACATTTTCCTGGATTGAATCACTCACAGTGTGACGGGTGCTGTTAACAGAGCAGGATATGCTTACCCTTCCTGAGCACCTGATGTCACTCTCAGTTTCACTGGAGTTCACACTGTGAGTGCCTTTGTTCTGAATGTTGTGATTTCTGTTTCTGTGTTTTGTGTCTGTCTTGCGTCGTTGTTTCTGTTTTTAGCGTCATTGTTTTCCGTGTTCTCGGTTTTGCCCTGTCTTTGGACTTCGGTTTTTGTGAATTTCACTGCTTTGGTCCTTCGGTATTCTACTGCCGTTGTTTTGAACCTATATCAAAATCACATTTTCATCTTCTCTGAAACCGCTGAGGCAATTCAACAAAACTTTACAGGAATGATGTACTAAATGTTCCTTACAACGATTGCCCGTTTCGTTCTTTTTCGATAAAAAAAAACTTGACCGCCTTCACTTTATTTAAAAAAAAAATTCACCTGAAACTACTCGAGCAAATTTAACCAAGCTTTATGGGAATGATGTACTAAAATTCCTTTGCAAAGAGTGCCCATTCCATTCTGATCCTATAAAAAACATGTCCACAAACACTAAAAATATTATAACTTTGGACCCTATGGCAAAATCACATTTTCATCTTCCCTTCTGAAACCTTTGAAGCAAACTATACCAAACTTGACAAGAATGATATATGAAAGTACTTTACAAAGATTACTCATTTAATTCTGATCCTAGAAAACCATTTCCGCAAGCGTGGAACTTAGGTTCAGCATTCCTCTTTTCTGAAAACACTGTATCAAAAACAACCAACCTTTATAGGAATGATGTACTTAAGGTCCTTTAGAATTATTGATCATTTCGTTCCGATCCGATAAACTAGAGTCTGACATGAGCCTGTATCGCTCACCTGGTGACTGGTTTTATTCATTGTCACCAAACATACCACTCATTCATACTATAAATCAGTTCACCAGATGTTACAGTTTCACTCTTGGATGAGGTACAAACATACTAAGAGCTGTCGCTGAATGGCAACCAATTATGCCCCCGCTCACTGAACCCTTTATCAATATGGTAAGTGAAAATGACAGTGTTTGTAGACATAGTGCAAGTATGAACAGGATAATACCATACCTCATATCATATCATAGTTGTAATTTGCTTGCAAAGTACCTGAAAAACATCAAAAACTGTGTTTTGATTTCGCACGGACGGACAGACAAGGGTAAAACAATATACCCCCTGTGTTTTCGTCGCGGGGGCATGAAAATCACAAACTTTGAATTGGATCACCCAATGACAATTGTAACCAAGTTTGGTTCCAATTGGCCCATGAACTTCAGAAGAGAAGATATTTGAATTCATTTCCCATAGGGTCCCTATGTTAAACTGTGTTCCATGCTGGTGGCCATAATGAATGAGGTATGAACATAAAAATCACAAACTTTCAAGGGGATCACATAAGGATTATTGTGGCCAATTTTGGGTCCCATTGGCTCAGTATTTTCAGAAAAGAAGATCTTTGAATACATTTTCGACATGTTAAACTATATCCCGTGCTAACGACCATCTTGGATGAGGTACGAACATAAAAATCACAAGCTTTAAAGGGGACCAGCCAAGAACAATTGTATCAACATTTTGGTTTCTATTGGCTTCTAGTGGTTTCAGGAGAAAAGACCTTTGAATGCATTTCCCTTTGTTAAACAATGCTCCACGCTGGCACCATCTTTGATGAGGTCCTTTAAAGGGGACCATGCAAGGACTATTATGACCATGTTTGGTTCAAATTGGTTGGGAAGTTTCAGCAGAGCAAATCTTTGAATGCATTTCCCATAGGGTCCCTATATTAAATTATGTTTCCCGCTGGCCGCAATCTTGGATGAGGTACAACCACAAAAATCACAAACTTTAAAGGGATCACCTTTGGACTATTTTGACAAATTTGGTCCTCATTGACTCATTGGTTTCAGAGGAGAATACCTTTGAATGTATTTTCCACATAGTGTCCTATGATAAAATATTGCGGCCATCTGGGATGAGATGCGAACCTGCTGGACACATGTAGAAATGGGAGTTCTTGAAAAGCTTAACACCTTTTCAATTCACATTTAACCTCTATTTCAAACAGTTCTTGAGATAAAGGTAAACAGGTTAAAAAATTGTGAAAATTCCAAGAGAAAGGGACAATAACTCTTATGTTGGTAGTCAGATTTTCTTCAAAATTACAGGACATGAAGATCTTACTATGCTGACCATTCTAACTTGTTTGTACCTCATCCAAGATTGAAACTGTAAAATAAAATTGTTACGGAAAAGGGGCAATAGCTCGAAGACGGGTCATCGGTTATTCTTCAAAATTGCAAGGCGGGTAGATCTCATCATGCTGATTATTTTTACCCTGTAAAATTTTGGATTTTTGAAATATTTAACGGTTTTCGAGTAATTTGCAAATAACGGAAATTTACCCCTTTTTCTATTTTTAGTAACAGCGGCCATGTTGTTTGGTCTACGGACATAGAAATAGCAATTTGAAAGTGCATACCCTAGTGATGATTCAGGCAAAGTTTGAGTTAGTATTGGCTCAGTAGTTTCATGGGAGAAGATCTTAAAATATTTAAGTTAAAGGACGGATGGACGACGATCGACGACGGAGTGATGGCAAAACTCTTTGGCCATGTGAGCTAAAAACAGGACCTCCAGCGTGGATCGAAGTTTAACATTTAACCCCATGAGCTCAGTCTTTGAGCCTCTAATTAATTTCAATTATCATAGTAAATCATTGAACCATGAACAATGATACTCTCTGCTCTTTGATGCATGAACAATATTACATGTACTCTCTGCTGATGGTAACTATTGTTAACTTGTCTGTAGGCAGAGGGTATTATTGTTTATGCTTAAATGATTCCATGTGTAAGAATAAAATTGACAAATACTTATGAAACATATAAGATAAGATAGCTTACATAATTTATTAGATATCTTTTAAAGGTTATAAGATATTTCATAAAATTATAAGATATATACTTTGTAAGATATTTTGTAAAGTTTATACGACATCTCATATATTTGAGTTGATATCTTTTATAATTTATGAGAAACTTTATATATCTTAATAGGGCATATCAGAGCTTTGGTATTTAGATTCGCCAGTAGTTGTTTGTCCGCCATACGTCATAAACATGTCCGCAACATGTGAACAAGAATGTACTTCAAAAACATAATTGCATGACGTTGTAGGCTTTATGACGTGACGTTTTCTATACTGCGACGTGCTTATTAGTGGTCTGGTATATCATCATACCAGAAATCTAATATGGTCTTTTAAAATGAATTGATGCCTTAGTAAACAAACGAGTTTATTAGGTCTATGAAAGCAGAATCTATGGTAGAGATGTTAACTAAATACCACAAATGATTTGCGTTACAAGGAGCAGTTATTATTTTTCGAAACAACGATTACATATCTTATAGACTTTATCTTATAAGTTTATAAAATATTTAATATAGTTTATGAGATTAATTATAAAAAAAATAATAATATACCTTACATATTTAATTAGATATCTTATAAAGTTTATTAGATATCATATAAACTTTATGGGTAACTTATAAACTTTATGAGACATCTTTTGAAATTTTAAAGATACCTTTTTTTATATATAAGCTATCTCTTAAACTTTATAACATTTTCCATAAAGTTTATCAGATATCGTAATATACCTTGTATAAATAGGAGATATCTTGAAAAAAATATGACATATCTAAATAGTTTAATAAATATGGCTTGCCATATAGTTTACAACAAAATATTCGTTGCGAAACAGCTCTCAAGGTCAAAATCAAAATGAGTCATGCAGTACCGAGAATCTGGTTTATGCAATCATATGTCGGCAGTGTCAGAAGATAGTCGTGGGGGAGACCAACCGCCGACTGGGAAGCCGTTTTGCGGAAGACATTCACTCTGTCCATAATAATACGGATTGCTGAGTCGGCAACCATGTCAGACTCCAAAACCACTGCCCACAAGATATGCAAGTAACAGTTTTGATTTTTATCTGAACAAATATACAAGCTTTCATTCACAAATCATACATTTATGCAATAAAACGAGAAAGACATTTATATTAGTGAAGTATGCTTACAGTTTGTCTACTTAAACCACTATTATAGTGTGTTAAACCTTTTTTAAACCTGTTTTAAGGTGACAACAACAGCAATGGCCCATGTACGTTTAACAGAACTGAATGGGAGAGTAACCCAGATATGGAAAGATGCGTAGATTATGATTGGTCTTTGATGATTATTGCGGCCTGCTATATGCTGATAACGAATCTGTTGTTGGTGAATCTTGTAATTGCGTTGTTCACGTAAAGTATTTTTATCTACATGCTAGTTTATATTTTAAATATTGATTTGTATTATGTGTTAATATGGTTGTTATATATCTCTAATTTGAACGTTCCCTTCCTGTATTTGCATTCATAACTTTGAAATCAGCTGTCATCATATTCAATGATAAAAGCAATTAGACTATTATAACTACAAAAAGTAGATATATACCACGTAATTAACGACAAAATGATATTAGATTTCATACTTCAAGATATCAATTAAATGAAATAAACTTCATTCAATGTTATACTTTCCCACTGCAAATATAGACCATACAAACATGTTAAACACATGAAATTATTATGCGTCCAGTTAGTCTCTGATGATATTTACCAACCCAGTAGTCAGTACTTCGGTGCTGACCTAAAAACGCATTTAAGTGGGAAGCTATTAATGTCTAATTTTGAGGAAATCTTACTTTAAAGTAGTATCTCCCTCTGGCACAGCTCTATCAGTCTGATTTTAGCTTTTATTTAGATCTTTTTGGTCAGTTGTACTCTATCAAATTTCACAAATTTTTGATCAGTCGAATTCCAAATTTGTTGATTTGATTTGCGCTGAAGAGACATAATTTTTCGAAATGGGAATATGCAAAAACTTATTTTACAGTAGAGTAAGTAAAACCGAACTGTTAGTCTTTAAAGAATAATTCAAAGAAAATTGCAACATCGGAAACACAAATACACAAGGACCTCAAATAAGTACTGCGCAGAAAGAAAAAAAAGAAAAGACACATACAGATGAACAATATAGACCCAAACCAGAATTAGGTTAGATCTGGTGCAACGGTTTCGTAAGCATTTCCTGCTTCTTATAAGACTCCAGCCGTGTTGAACTTGTCAAATCCGGAAACAACTATCTTAGGCTTTAAGAGGGAGAGGCCTGTTGTCATCTGGGAAATAGATATTCCATAGCGGTTCACAAGTTCGTCATGTCAACCGTAAATCTTCTGCAGTGATGATCTCAAGTTATTGATAACATACCCTTGTTTTAGTTGCATATTTGTGAGAAGTCACTGTGTCGACCACAGGTCCTTGAGTAGCCAAAGAGTTGGGAGATGTAAACTCCATACGACGTGCTGTTGGAAAATTGCTACAAAGAAAAGGGAAGTTGACTATTGGAAAAGTGGTGATGTAACTTATTTGTAGTCAACCTCTGTTGTCAATTTCAAAATGAAAGTCGAGGAATGAAGCCGATATGGAAGTGTATATAGTATCCTCAATTTCGATTTGTTTTGAATAGATCAGCTACAAAAACACCGAAGCAAGGGTTGTTTAGTTACAAAAAAATCTATAAAGCTGAAGCTAAAATGGAAGGATCGGGCTTGTTTTGTTTTCTTAATCTTGAAGGAGCTCTTTGATGATTTCATCTTCCAGAGTGGAGAAACACATTGGCTTAAAGAGGTGGACAGTTTCTGCCAATATGAATTCCGATAGTACGTTTAAAAACAAGTCTTTCAAAATGGACAGATATATTGTTGATCAGAAACTCTAACATTGTAATCACTTATTTTGTATATTCGATGCCATATTTCATGTGCTCTTTCTATAACATTGTACCTTTATCTCCGCTCATCACTCATACGTGAGAAACGTCAATTAATTAAATCTCTCATCCGAGATATATTGTTTATGAAGGTAGTATAAATTGCGGAAGAACCAAAAGTTTTAATGCTTTTACAGTGTGATAGTGATCTACAGTTTAAAAGATGTCAAGTAGATCTTTATACATTATATCATTATCCACATTTCATTTACACCGCTTCTTGAAAAGCACGTATCAGTATAGTTTTGAAGGCTTAAAATGGGTTTTGTAGAAAATTTGGCAGATTCAGCGGTACATCGTTGTTGGTATGGACATTTATATAATATTGTTACTCCGTTTTTTTACTCCCTTTTCAAAAACTAAAAAAATAAACAAAAAAAAAACAAATTTAAAATCTTATGAAATATTTTGTTATGCTGTGATGCATGTCTAGGAATGGTTATCATTCCAGCTTTTTAGTTTAATCCAAGGATACAGGGCTGCAGGGATACGAATCCGATAATCTATATAGAAGTGTCTGCTGTCTTTTCTATGATTATTTTCTTATGTTTGACTTATGTTTCAAGACCTATTAGAGAAAGAAATAAAAGTTTGAATTTGTAAAAATAATCACCTTATCAAGGACTACAATATCTACATATGTCTGGCAGGTTCGCAGCTCTTATACCATTACTTTGGACCTAATGTTAAATGCATTCAAATATCTTCTCTTCTTAAACTGCTTAAACAATTTTTGTATAAATTTGAATATTATTGTCCTTTTGGCCCTTTTGAAAAATTGTAATTTTATGTTCATACCAAATCTGAGGCGACTGTCATCGGGGAACAAAGTTCAACATAAGACCCTATTGGAATGCATTCGAAGCTATTCTCCTCTGTAATCTCTTGTACAATTTTGATATTGGTTTATTATAGTCCCTTCGCGATTCATTTTACCATTTGTGATTTTTATGTTAACAAATTATCCAAGATGTTCTCCACAAGGGAACATATTTTAAGAGTTGACATTTCTGGAAGTTTAAAAAAATATTCTGGAAAACCGTTTCAAACATCAAGTTGATATTGACTAATCATTGATAGATGATAGTCCTCTATAAAATGCAATATTAGAGTGCTGATTGTTATTCCAGCATGGCCAAAACACAATATTTAAATGTGACTTATTTTGTCAGTCTATCATCATTGAAACCGTTCTATACCGTTCTATACATCAATGAGATATTAAGTAGGCACAATCAAACAAATGTATGATTTTAGTACCTTTCAATAATCGAGATGTCCGCTTCATAGTTTAATATTGCTAATTCTTGGAAACAGTTTGAAACATCAGTTTGATATTAACAATGCATGATAATATGGTTGTCATCCCCGAGTGCAATATATTTTAGTTCCGATGAAGAAATCCAAAATGCCTACAACGACAGATCTTGGTTTAACATTTGACCATTCTATATAGGAAATTTTGTCAATGACATCATCTTCAAAACCTTATACAACAAGATGATTAAAGCTATATTTGCAGTATTTGGAGATAGTCCTAGATATTAGGACTCTAATTAAAACTTTAACCAAGTCACTCATGCATAAAATGAAGGTCAAGGTAACGTAATTTTTTTATATGGAGTGGGATAATATTGATCTCGAGTGTTGTGACTATACAAGATGCAACTCTAAACAAAATATTATTCCTCTGCGAGATTAAGTATCTGAGATCTGGACTCTTACAAAAACTTTAACCCGAGTCACTCATGAGTGAAATGCATGTCAGATCTACTTATCTCATATTTGCTACCCAAGGTGCATCCATGGACAAAAGCTTATTAATCTACCATTGCTATAAATATATGCAATACACTGTCACAGGTAAATAAATGTTATTTTCATCTTTGACAAATTACTGCGCGACAGGTTCGTTGATCCGAGACGCAATATAAAAAAACGAGTAATTTGATAAACATGCATATTGTTTTCAATTTAATATTTTAATTTAACACCGTATTCAAATACCGAAAATGAAGAAATATAACTAAAAAAAACAATGTATATGATTTTGAAAGAAACTTGCGCACGAAATTCATCTTTTAGAGCTGTTAATATTCTGGAAGCCTCACGTGATTTTTTTTTGTCAGCTATTTCATGGCTTCGAGATAATAAAAGTAGTGACTACATTGTATCTCGAATCACTATATAGAAGTCTGCTACATGTATATCCCTTAATATATATGGCCGATACGGATTTGAATACGTTACGAATTAGGATATGTTTTATATCAATACCCTGTAGTAAGACCATAAAATAGGTAACATCAAAAAGAGAATTCGAATGGAGAAACTTTTGTATACGCATTTGATGTTATGGTCAATATTTATTTTTATTGTTTCCAATTAATCTAGTTTTGTCATGTTTTGACTTTTAGGGTGTTCTGAGGTAGAAATAACCTATAAAATGAAGTCAGCAATCAATAACAATTTTGATTCAAATTAACTTTTTAATAAGACAAAAATATTTTACAAAATAATTATATAACTATATAAAGACTTATCTGACGATTACGAAGTTCACTAATGAATATCAAAATAAATAACCGTCTGAAGTCCACCAGTAAATTTCAAGAAAAATAATCTTTAGTCCTCACTGAGTAATTATTTATAAATTCAAAATAATGAACTTTTTAAACCTTTTTTCTGCTGCCTTATATTTATACAATCATAAACAATATTGCTAGAAAAATCTTTCATTAGAAATAACTGGAACATTCTAATTTACTAATTATGACATGACTAATATGCTTACGTAAGTGAAAGATCCAGAAAATTCGAATGTATAAACTACTTAAGTCAAAGTTTAAGAATATTCTAATGCGCAATAATTTTGACCATTGATTAATGTAAAGAATTACATAACTAGGCCAAAAAAATAACATTATATGAAGGCCTTACAAAATAAAAATTATATTTTAAAATATTTAATTACCATTAGAAATGGATAATTATACATGTATGTCTAGGGGTTCAATAGTCCTCATAAATTGCAGTTTACAATCTTCAAAATTTCTTTTGTTTTAGTTTTAGTCTTTATGTACGGGACCGTACAGTTTATATCCAATGAATTATTTTAATGGCTGTTTAAATTTTCAAAGGGTTCGAACTGTGGTCTGCAACTCTGTAACTAAGTTTAACTTAACCAATTCCAACTTGGTGTTTTTTTTCTATCTTTTATGACATGTACAAAAAATGAGTTATGTTGGATTGGCATATTTCAATGCAGTGATAAATATTTTGTTATATTTCTATTACTGTCCTTCGTACCTTGGGTTTGTCAAAAATTTGACGTAGAACTTTTCTATCGATAACGATGATTGAAAGTTTTTTTCAAGGTTTGATTGTTATTTTCTTTCAATGATATATATTTTTTTACTACAGATATCGATTTGAAGAGGTACAACAGAATTCTGACAGACTGTGGAAGTACTACAGGTATTCAATCATAACAGACTATACCACAAGATTCCCAGTACCATTTAATTTACTCTTCTGGATACCTTACTTACTTTGCTGCAGACGAATTTGTCGTAAGCCAGGTGAGAGACTATATGTTTCTTGATTAGGATACTACGTATGCATTTTATTCTGATAGGAGCTTCCATTTTTCTGTATTTTTTATAATAACAGTAGAGAATTTCTTGAACCACTGCATGAGACCATAATTAGATAGCAATTTGCTGTTTTAGTACCCAAAAATATAACGCAAGAGAATTAAGATGTCGTGATGTTGTGGTGAAATATTACACAAAAGTACCCCTGATTCATCACTCTTCGTGAATACTCCAAAGGTATTAGTGAGTATTTAACATGATTGCAATGTAATAACTAAGATGTAAAGGCATAGAAAAATCGGTATTTAATGTGTAATGGGTCGTGAAATTCATTTAACTATGCAGTTTGCATATCGTCAAGACGAAGAATGACGTCAATATAAAGGGTCTAAGAACCTATAAATAGAAAATTACAGCAGCGCAAAAAAGTCAGTAAATTGTCTTATTATTAATCCACAAATACCACATATCAGTTCTTCGCTTTCATTTTATTTTGTTGTTCGATAATTTCATGTTTCCCATTAAAAATGAATCTCGGAAGTTAAAGTGGTGGAAATAGAAATTTCAAGGATTGAGGCAATTTTATTAATAACTTCGTGTTTAAATAGAAATACAATAAGCAATTTCTAGTACAGACATGATGTCACAAGTCTCACTTAAACCCAATTACCAAACGAAATAGACGTGTCTAGGAGACGTCATCGCATATCACTTTAATTTATTGGACTTAAATTGTTTTCTATTTGCAATAAAAAGCAAGAAGCATTGCACAAAAGGCAAACTGCATTTATTGAATAATCCTTTCGTTACTTTGAGGATTCCCGCTTACGCATCTTAATTCTAAAATTATATGGAGTCAAAAAAAACTTTTAGAAACTTTTAGAGATGTACATTATGTCCCCTTTCAAATGTTTTTGAGGACAAAATACTTAAATAATTCATTATTCAACTTATTACCTACATGAGGTACTATTTTTAAAACATTTTTTTAAAGCTTTGCATATTACTTGTGAACGCATGATATATTGCATTTAATTATTTGTTTTGATAATAAGACCAACTTGACAGAACTTAAAAACCTGTATTTAGCATTCAAAAGGAAAACTTTACTCTGAAGACGGAGTACATTTTCAATTTTTATTTTTTTATTTTATCTCTAGATAAAAAAAACCTATAGCTCCTGAAAAAATCCTCACATTTACGGAAAGAAACTTGGGTTTAACTTCAAAAATTAATTAAATCCTTAGCCTTTTGTGTATTTCTAAGCCAAAAACCCACATTTGCAGTAGAAACCTCGCTCGAAATTTGCTTTCCATAGATGATGTATGTCTTATTTTAAATAGTTGTATGCGTTATTTTAAACAGTCACCTTCATTTCATAGAATTAGTTACCTTAAGGCTTTTTATGAAACTAGTTTATAAACGCTTTAACTCTTTTTACATTTAATGTTATTACAGATGATCCAAAAACTAAAATGGAAAAGATACAGAATCGTCATGCTACGAAATGTTTATATAAACAAATGTCCATGAAAAAGTAATTTCACAAGTGTTAGGCTGCACACAGGCTGAGTTTTGCAGAGTTCAGTAAATATCTTCATGTCACTGAATTTTATGTTCAGATGTATCTACAAAAGCGATTTTGACATACACACTTCGTCGTTTATCTTTTCTATTGTTGCGTGAAGAAGATTGTGTATTATGTTATTGTAACCAAACATCTCGTATGAATCGTTCATTATCGATAAGAATTTCATGACTTGCGGTGTTTGATGGATCAGTTTTAATACCCCGCCACACGTAGTGGCGAGGTATTATGTGATACCCTACGCCATGTGTGTCCATCCGTCGGTCCTTCCCCGGAAAGTTCAAGACTGATAACTTGTGAACGAAATAACACAAGATCTTCAAACTTGGTTTAAAAGTTGTTTACCACAAAAGTCAGGTCAGGTTAGATTTTGGGTTCAGAGGTCCAAGGAGTTCTAGAGTTTAGGCTCTCTGACTGATAACTTGTGAACAAAATAGCATACTGTTTTCAAACTTGGTTTGAGGGATATCCTTGTCAAATTTTCTAAAATAAACAACAAAATAACTGTACAGAGGCTGTTGATATCCTGAGTCAACCCATATGGCTAAACAACAATTTAAAAAATCAATGGAAATTTGTTTTTTTACCCTTCATGGTGTGAAAATAACATATTTTTCATAAATGATATTGTAGCAGAAGGTAACATATTTTACTCATGGGAGGAATTGAAAATTAAATTTCATCTTCAGAATAATTTCATGCAGTATAACAGTGTAATAACTGCTATCCCAAGTACTTGGAAGAAAATAATTTTAGAGGGAGGAAAAATTGACGATGTTAAATGTAAATTTATACAAAAAAAATAAGGGGGAATCAAAATTATGTAAATATTTTTATTTATTATATATTGAGAATATAAAAGAAAACCCAATAAATATTTAGGGAAAATGGGAAAATGAATTTCATTTAAAGGACCAAGATTTCAAATTCCTTATTCAGTAACAAAAGATTCAAAACTACAGGCTTTCCAGTTTAAATTTTTACATAGAATTTTGCCAAAAAACTCCTTTTTATACAAGTGCAATCTGAAAGAGACTGAGTTGTGCTCCTTTTGTTTTGAAACAAAGGAAACACTAACTCATATCTTTTGGGAATGCAATGTAGTTAAACACTTATGATGTCTTTGGAGAATGTATTGAAAATTATAGGGATTGATTTTTCTGCAAATGCGCAGACTGTCATTTTAGGACTTCATGATGAAAATCCTCAAAATGCCATGTTAAACAATGTTTGTCTTATATCAAAATACTATAT
>MJUU01015241.1:4111-31846 GCA_002080025.1 Modiolus philippinarum | reverse complement strand
GTTCAAGCCAATTTTGAGATATTGGACAATTGGCCTGGCATCAATAAGGTAATTGGGTTTGGAATGGTAAGGTTATTGCTTCAGTCCTTTTAATCATATCTTTGTGGTTCTTGTTCCCCGGTCTGCTCCAGTACTCATAGACTATATAAATTGTTCAGATTTTTACCAGAGTCTACCTATAGGTGTACTCTGTCATCATTAAAAAATGGAAAGTGTATGCTGTAATTACAAACTATATTGTCAGAAAAGACGGGGATACCTTCGTCGAACAGTTGTTGTCAAATAATCTCTTTTTCAAATCCAAGTGGTCTTCATGAAATTGAAAAAAGATAGGATATCTGCATCATTTAAAGTGTAATTAATCTGGGGTAGTATTTGTCCGAATAGTCATTTCTTGTCTTAGGAACGGAAAAAATATTTCTACCCAGTCTGTCAAGCAACTCCCGATTTTACTGATTTTTCCTGATGTTCTCATAAAAACTCTAGATAACTCCTGATTTTGAACCTTTCCCCACCAAAAAAAATTTTGTGCTGAAAATTTAATGATCGTTAAAAGATAACAGTTATATAGTAATATGTGAGACATCATACATATATGTATATGCATTCGAGTGCTGTCCTAAATACAAATTGTGACTTTTCCTTAATGGATGTCACATCATGTAGGCAGCTACAGTAGGAACATTCTTGGTTTTTTTTTTTTTTTTTTTTTTTTTTTTTTTTTTTTTTTTTTTTTTTACTGTCCGTCAGTGTGTTTTTATCTTGGCGAATCAGGTGAAACGTTAGGAAAATGAGGTTGAATTTTACATTAAAAGTGTAAAGATAGAGAACAGAAGTGTGATATTATTCCCCCTTCTCATGCAATCCTTCAAAATAACTTTAAAGTACCAGGAGAGACATTTAAAGCCATGTTTCCAGATTCTGTATTGGCAAATAAATTCTCTTTGTCTAGAACCAAAGTTTGTTAAATGTTATCTGATGGTATTGGGCCAGCTTTTCATCAACAAATATCAGATTATATAAAGGATTCGCCTGCACCTTTAACAATTTTGTATGATGAAGCCATTACAACTGGTGAAAAAAAAGCAGCTTGATTTCCATATCAAATACTTCTCCACCAAGAAGAATGAAGTTGCAACAGGTCTCGAGCATGCAACTGCAAAAATATTGAGTAATAAGATATTGGAATCCATAAATGGAAACGGCCTACAGCTAAGGGATTTATTAGCGCATGGAAGCGATGATGTAAACAAATCAGTTTGGCAAGCACTTTGAAAAAGTCAAACAATCTGGATCCAGTAGTTTGCTAGACATAGGGACATGTAACCTCCATGTCGCCCACAATACATCTGCAAAGGGTACATGTTTAAAGGAGTACGGTAATGCAGTGCAAGAATTTGCAATTGATTTCCACTAATTTTTAAATTTTTAATCTTCAGCAAGAAAAGAGGACTTCATCAGTTTGATATGAACATTGTGGAACATGTTTTCATCAGGCATGTGCAAACCAGGGTGGTGAGTTTGGGAGCAGTTCTTGACCATATCATTGAACAGTGGAAACTAATGCTGAACCATTTCAGAGAATTAGAAAAACTTGACTCCAAAACAGAGCCTACATCAACAGCTTTCAGAAGAATTATGATTAGACTTAAAGACAGCCACTTGCTGTTGGTAACACTATATATTATCTCAAGTATCTCTGCTCTCTACATTTCTTCTGATATTCCAAAGAGAAGATCCGTATATCTGTAATTTACATGACTGTATGGTAGAATTAATACAGGTAGTAATGAGAAGATATGTAAAGAGTGAACATGTGATTGATGAAAGTTTCAAGAATATAGATCACAGTTCATTCATCAACCAGCTGTCTGATAATGAATTTGTAATTAGTGAAAATACACGAAATGCACTGAAGTCTGTAAATTCATCACTCAGAAAATCGGAAATATTTGGGATTAGAAAGTTTTTTTTCAGGTAGCAGTTACCCACCATTTGCATAAACTACCACCGTCTAATAAGGAAATAGAAAGGACAAAAACTGCTCTACTGAATTTCAAGCCATGGCTAGAGGTTTGATTGATAAAGTTCTTAAAAGTGATGAGCTGCCTCTTGCTGTAGATGAGTGGAAAATATACCAAGTGGAAAACCTGGAGAACATAATCAGTATTGACAGAAAAGATAGTTATTGGAGGAATATATTTTTGATTAAGTGTACATATGGTAGTAAAAAGGGGGGAAAAAGGTTGTTAAATCAGTACTTATCATTCCTTATGGAAACTCAGATGTTGAACGTGGCTTTTCAGAAAATACTGTAGTAAACGAATGATATGGACAGATAGAACTGAACTATTAAAGTGAGACATCATCGAATGGATTGAGGACAGCCAAAGAAACAGTCCTTTGGTACGATCCAGAAAAGAGAGAACCTGAAAATGTCCCTCTCACAACAGATATCCTAAAATCAGCAGCAGCTGCTCATAAAAATTATCAGAATCGACTTGAAAGACAAAGACAAAAGAAGAAGCTAAAACGAGAGCAAGGGAGTTAGAAAGAAATTTCCTTGAAGAACAAAAATAAATAAGTGAAAATAATGAAGAACTAGCAAACAGGAAGAAACAGTTAAATAAAAGGGAATCGAAAAGCAAAAGTAGGCTAACAGTTGGTTTGGAATTAGTAAAAGATGCTCAAAAAGAATTAACAGCGGCCATTGAAAAGAATGATATTCAGATACTATCAAAAGCTAAGCTTATGCTAGAAAGTGGTCACAAGGAATCTCGATAAGCACAAGAAGAACTTGATAAAATTGCAGAAGAAAGCGATAACATTGGAAAGAAGAAATCATCTTTAATTATTAAGGCTGTGTGCTTTCGTCAGGATTCTGTTGATCAAACATCCAAAGAAAAACAGTCAGTATTAAAGGACAAACCATCAACTAGTCATGAATTAAAAGCTCACAAGTCATCTAGTCTAAGTCAAAAGATTATATATCAAGCCATGCATCAAAAGACAAGTTCGATTGACAACAGCAATGACAAAAGAAAAACAAGTGTTGTGTCAAGTGGTGCAAACAAAAAACAAAAGAATTGACTTACATTAATTTTATTAGGCCAGGCAAAATTAAATTTATGCTTATTTTGTGGGGTGATATATTTCTTTAATATCTTTATTTTGAGCATAAAATGCAAAATCTAGGCTTTCCCTTAATTTTTTCGTTTTGAAGTACATTTGTATTTACACAATCTTTGCCTCATCAGGACTCTAATTTACAGGATAATTAGGTTAGATACATGTAGGAGAAGGTATCAGACTAAGAAGTTATTAGCACAAACAATTTATAGCAGTTTTGTACATGACAAATTTCAATATTCTTTAATACTATAGCTAGTATTAACTCAGTAGTTGTTGTAAATAAAGGGATCAATGAAAGGATGTAAGGTTAATTGCTTAAGTAAAACCTTTCATTATATAAATATTCTTTTATATAATTACACATTTCTATTTTTATAAAATTACTATATTACTTAGAGGGGTGGATGGCGGCCACTTTCTTATAATTTGTAACACATTACTTTTTATGTTAAAAAAAAATCCTGATAACCTCCTGACTTTTTAGAAAATTACTCCTAATTCCTGATTTTTGGAATGCAAAAGTGCTTGACAGACTGTCTGCTATTAATTATAGAATTTTCATCGATTCAATGAACATTTTGCCATGTTCCTATTTGTGATTTCTTACATAGTCTGTTCTGTTCTTGTGGTTTTCAACTGAAAAACTAACAAATATAACTTTATTCCTCTTTTCTTTCATTATAGCGAAAATTAGCATTTTATTAAATGCAGTAAATACAACAATAGCTTAGTTAAGGAGGCTTTTTATTATGTTTTATAACTTGAAACTAAATATGGGGGGTCGATAAATATTCTTTGTTTAAAATATCTGTTTGTAAGACCAGCAATGATGTATTGTTATACATTTCTATGTATACCGTGATGTAACCTTTTTGATGACAGTGATGAATTGGAGACGCCTGAAGTCTCATGAATGCACAAAAGCCATTCAAAACCGCTGTCGGCAATTCTAGTATTTCAAATTCACATTTAATTGATATGAATTATCGATCTCATAATGCATTATTTTTTAAACTATTCTAAGCACTATTCTACTTTGAAACTGATGTTGTCGAATTCCTATATTTATTGTTAGTAGACCTTCGCCGGAAATCTTTGTTCGGTTTTTAATGCTTATACAACAATGTAATAGTGTTTCCATATTCATGCTAGATTTATATCGTGAATTAAAAATCATTAAAATACCCAGATTACAAAACAAATTTGATTTTAGAGCAAATTTACATTTCGACAATTAATGTATCATTTGTGCACAAAGAAAACATTTTGAAAATGCCAAAGATCACAATAAAACAATTAGCTTAGACCAGAGATTTGCATAAGAGATAATCCAATTCTTATTTAAATTCTCAACTAAAGATATTACAATTTTTCAAATGATCTATTTCAACCGAACAACGAAGTACAGGACTGCTTGGCTGGTGACTAGGGAACTACCACTTCAACACCCCAGGTATCAGCTCAGTGGTACTAAAACAAAACAAACATATTACAGATTGAAATGAATTTTAATTTTGCAGACCTTTAATGTCTATTTAGTGCAAAGAACAATCTAAAAATAAAAACAGTATATTTCGTTGTGTTGTACATGTGTTTCTAGGATTAATCTCATCAGCAGCATTGGAATCATTAACATGGATAGCCATAATTCAAACGTAATAAAAAAAGAAGTACTCATTACCAAAAATATCGCTATAGAAGGCCATATCCAAGGCATTCCTTGGTTGTCCATGCAGTTCAGTGGACAATCAAGGAATGCCATACATGCAATTTAGCCTCAGTATTTTTATGGGGTTAGAGTGTTTGATAAAACAGTAAATTTCTATATGGAGTTTACATCTCCCAACTCAATCGCTAATCAAGGGTCTGTGGTCAATACAGTGACTATCTTGATAGAGCTCGGTTGCTTACAAATACGCTTGTATGTACGGACTTGACATGTTAAACACGGCGGGTGTCTTATCAGACGCAGGAGATACTTACTCTACCGGTACACCTGATCTCACCCGTGGTTTTGTATTGGGTCCGTGTTGTTCATTTTTGTATATGTGTATGTAAAAGAATGGATAATAGGAAACACCCACAATGGCTGAAAATTATAATTACATGCCACAATCTGTCATGGAACTACACATGAAAAACACGAATAAGACAAGAGACAAACGTAGAAAACAATAGGAACTCGGGACAGCCGGACTTGGTAATGTCTTCATTTTTCTTTTCTGTGCCGTGCTCATTATGTTTTTGTTTTTTCGGTCTTGACATTGTCCTTGGATTGTTCGTTTTAGATTGACGGTCCGGTTCTCACTTACCCTTCTTTAAAACGCATGGTAACTTTTTCACACTAGACAAGTTCGACTATTGGGCTGATGATAATAGAGGATGACATTTCCACGAGCAAATTTAGAATTATTGTGTGTGATGTCATAGTTTTCATTTTTCAGATATAAGACATATACGATTCTAAGCAAGGTACTTTTTGAAGACAGACAATTTTGCTAAGTTCAAAAAAACTTTGATTTTTATTTTTTATTTTATAATTTTAGTTTTTTTATTCAAGAGATAACCATACTGTTGTAGGATATGAAGGGGTAAATCATAGATTTTACTGTCGCAAACTGAGTTTTCCTGCGACGCGTCAGCGGAGCCGGAAAACGCATGTTTGCGACAGTAAAATCTTAGATTTACCCCTGAAGATCCTGAAATACAGTTTGGTTATCTCTATTCTAATGCAACTCCGAAAAAAACATTCAAAATCGATTTTTATATAAAAGGAAGTTTGGTGTGCGTCTGCGCAATTACGTTGCTTTTGGTTCCGACGGTAAATCATGGATTTTATCCCCTCAAAATTCTGACGCCATTCAATCAAAATTAGCGTTACAAACATAAGTGCATTAGAATATGAATTTTTTTCCTAATATACAGTAAAAGCAATCCTTATCAAATGAAATCCGCTCCATTGAAAATGCACAATAAAAACTTCTCATTGGGATTTTCAGCGGAAAATCAATACACCCTAATATGTGACTACTTTGCCGAAAATGTCTATTTTTAGTCGTAAATGTGCATCAAAATCAAAATATTTATGCAAATATTTGATATATTAGGTAATTTGATCCCCTTGCAGAAAAGCTGTAGTGGGTTTTTGGTGGACGAACTGTGTTCTCTCTATTACTTATTTATACCCCAATAAAAAACTTGTTTCAAAAGTTTATAAAATTATCAAAATCCTCGCTCCATGCACTTCTTTGGTGTACATGTATGTACAAAAAAAAATCTATAAAAAAAAAGAACGGAAAAATGATTTCGTAGTCAAAGATAAAGATATACAGAGCCGGACTTTTCGTCATAGAAATGCAAATTAGTTAAAATAAATTCTTCCGTTTTCTTCGTCGGTAGGTTGCTAAATTTTAATCATGAAGAATAGATCCTAATTTGTATACCTGAAATAAAAGGGGACAACAGGAAACACCTGGCTGACAGGAAAGACACAAATAAGACAAAAGACAAACGTTATCAACGAAAGGAGCTCCGGACTTGGTACTGACACTAGCAAAAGTCAGCGGTAGGGTTAAACCGGTTATGGGTACCCAAACCTCCCCTTTATCTGCCCCGTTTCCCTATAATATAATTAACATACGAATAAAACCAAATACAGGTAGACTACTTACTCCATGACCACTTAAAGGAGAGAATATTAAAATACGTAATTTTGAAAGATGGGCGAAGGAGTGTTCGCCGCTAATCTGCTCAAGGAGCCTAGTCTGCTGGTAAAGCACTGTCGCACTACGGAAGAAAAATCAAACTCAAAACTGTCCGAAGGGTTTGGGAAAGAATCAACATGAATTTCAGTAGACATCGGCAGTATCAGTGAGAGGCCAGTTACTGTATGTATGTAAAATTTTCAGGTCACTAGATCTCAAAACTAATTTAACGGATGCACGCAGAGTATCTTGTCAATATCCCCTATTACGTTAAGAATGTAAAGTACGTCCGAGTTTTTTCTGGATTTTTAATCAGTTTCTGTCATTTTTAACCTGTCTTTGTTAAAACCTTAAAGCAATGACCGGCAAATTACAGTGGTCACACTTCTGTCAGTCAATCATATGAATTTAGATATATATATATAATGAGGTATTTGTTGTTCTGTGTCATAATTAAACTTAAAATGATAGCTCTTGAGTCAATTAATATTCATTTCCATTCCCTTTTAGTGAGTCTAAATGGCACGCTATAATTCACTGTATAAATCTCGCCGTGTTTCTGTTCCTGAGACAGGAAGATACATCATGCTAATTAAGGAATATTACTTCTGACAGGTTATATTTCTAGACGTATTATGCACGCTAAGTACAATTATAGTGCTTAGGAATATAGCATAATGCCTTTTAAGTAGATGTTTAAAGCTCAGAGATATTGCGGTAAGATAAAATGTAAATTGCTTATGTTTACAGAATTTGGTGCAGTTCTATATACGTATTCTAAGTAGTTCTGCACGCAAGGACGACAAACTAAGATTCCTCTTTAATTTTTCAATGGCTGGTATTGTGACTGTTGCTAAAGCCTGAGGTGATTTTCCTTAAATGGCTGTTTCCCGTAAAGACAGTTCAAACAGTCTATAGAGGTCAAGGTCTCGTGAAGCTGTCGATTTTATCACATACTCCATAAATGATCTGACACCCCAACTGAAAACTCTACCAGGAATGGCCAGTTTTACTTTCAGTCAGTTTGATCAATGTATTTTACAGAAGGAACAGGTTCTTCCATTTGACGAAAATTAAAGATCAGTGTGCAGATTGTACATATTTTTGCTTTGCAGTCGGAAAAGGGTGCAATTTCTCACACACGTGATTATATCCCTGTTTTTCAAACTCGTGTAAATATTAATAAGCGCACGAGTTTTCTCTTACGACTCTATACAACCACAATAGAATCACATAGAAGTCTTACCAAAGATTATCTTAGATTTAGATTATAGTTTTCTTATTAAACAAATTTCAAGTGTTCATGATTATTGTCTCTCGTTTATGATTAAAGATATGATTAAGGTACATCCAAACTGCAGTTGACGTCCGCCAGTTCTTAGCAATTGACTCTGACCTCATACTATGTTTTCTTACTTGACTCACGGGTTCACTGCCTAACATAGGTAAATGAAATGGCTTGTCTCAAATATTAAAAATACAGCCGTATGTAGTTTTGGAACCCTTCAGCTACATAAACAAAAACGAATGACACTTTCTGTTATGACATTCATGTATCCAAACAATTAAATCTGAAAAGTAATGCTAAATAACATGAAAGAAATATCACCCTTTTCTATAATGTAAACTATGATAATGTATGTTTTTATCACATCTTCAGTTACATGTTTAGCAGACTCGAAACTCTCTTATTGCGTCGTCCAAACACGCAGTCAACTATACTACGGATGAGTGTCAACTATTACGTGGAGGAGAGTCCACTATAATGTATCTAGCAGATTCCACTTTAAATAGTCAAATATAACGCGGGGGACAGTAGTTTTACTCGCACCACTGTCCAAAAAAGACTCACGCGAGGTAAGGTATGAAAACTTTCCTTAGGTATACCTAATGACAATTTAACATTACATGTTTTTTTTTAATTTACTAATCTATTATTTCTCAAACATTCAGACCATTTCGCAGATCTGATGTATTTTCTGCGACTCAACATTTGGAAGGAAATTTCGCTACGAAAATACGTTATCGTTACTATAGATGCATAAATAAAAAAGTTAACGTGGAGAAAATTTCGACGAATACCCCTAACAACCACTAAAGAATATTGATAATAAAACTACATGTAACTCAATCTTTTGATTTGCGGGATGTTAATACAAGAGAGCATTGTTTTCACATTATATTAGGCAGTGGCAAGTTGTTATATTTTTTCACATTTGTCCTTCCGTCGAAACTGTCTCAAACACACATACTTTGAGAGGATGGAATTTATCTTTTGTTTCCAGCTCATATTATTAAGCATTCCTGGTTTCTGTTTAGTCGTTTGCTGTATACTATATCAGAAAACATATGTATACTAAATACAGCATTATATCTTAAAATATATGCGCATTGCTAACGAAATTTACTGTACACATATACGTTTAAAGCATGTAAAGCGAAAAACAATAAATACTTGGAAAGCAGCTTTTTCCCATCAATACCTTAGTATCAAAAATTATGAAAATATTGGAAAATAATATCTGATCTTATAGAAATAATTTATGCTTAATCTAATTTTACCAAAATTGATAGAAATGATTTTCTTTCGTTTTCACTAAATAGACATAAAGATTATTAGGCTCTGGTATCCTCTATGAAGAAAGATAGAAAGTCAAAAATCGGAATGCATTAATGGATTCGTCTTTCTTTATTTCTAATATTCAAATAAACATCTTTAATTAATTGACATCGATATATGACGGTAGAATCTTGTGCACGCAAGTTCAACATGCCAGAATGAAACCTAAAACACAGGGGAAAATTAGGAACATTTGGAAAATCTATGCTAATATATTGATAAAACGGCATAGGTTCAAAAATATGAAATCGGGTAATAACAAAATTGGCGAACAGAACTGTCAAAGAGCCGAAATCCAAAGGGCAGAAGACATTCGGTGCAAAACCACATGAACCATTTAAAACAGCAGAAGTCCTGACTTGGTACGGGAATTTCAAATAAATGACTTGTTAAACCAGTTTTATGGCCCGTCAAATTTCCACATTTATTGCGGTAGTGTCCGGTAGCAACTGAACAGAAATTGCTATTGAAATTTCTTAGATAATGTAATGAAATGTTCGGTCCCATAAAAAGTAAAAAAAAAATATAAATTAATCACATTTCGGACCGAAACTTCACATTTTTCTTTAAGATACTGATATCTGTGAAAATAAAACTTTTTATGATCTTATTAGACGGAATTTTCTTACACTCTGATTGAAAAAGGTGGTCAGGGAGATAACCTTGCCTAATGGGAAGTCCGAGCAATTGGTGCTAGATTTGGCGTTACAACATACACTCAATAAGCAGAAGTAGGAATATGTTTTCCCTTGGTGGGAAAAAATAATGCATCCCACGAAGCTTAACTAACTTCATAAATGTTTATAATGAAGAATAATTAGAAAATCGAACAATAAATTCAAAGTCATAACATGTCAATGAAATATTAAATGACAAAGAAATCGAATTAAATGCAAGTTAAGCGGACCATGTTAATCTACATGTATCTGATAAGGGTGTGGTTTGGGGTTTTCGACAGATATCCATAACAAACAGAGGATATCATGTATGAATAATAAACTATTAAAGTAACTTAAGGTAGCAGACCCGGGGCAACCTCAAATTTTCCACAAATTCGCAATTTCAATTTTCTTTAAATTTGCAATATATAACAATTATGAGCTAATATACTTTGTAATCTAGATAAAAACCGTAAGATTGCTGACTAATATACTTTGTAATCAAAATAAAAACCGTAAGATTGCTGATCTACAGTTCACAGAAACACCCCTATCTAATAGGTCTTATAGTCTGTTCAGAAATCAACATGAGGTATATACTACTGTACTATATATAATAAGAATTGGCAGGAATTAGCCCTAAATTGCTAAACTCCTTCATAGAAATTTCTTGACCTACATATATGATAATAATGATCTTAAGCATGCATTAAGTGGTGATTTGTAGTACAAAAGAAATTATAATGTCAAAACATTGCTGAAAACAGATCTTCATTCAATGTCTTCTAGACGAAAATCCTATAATTTCAAAAAAACCTGTGTAATGTAAGATCCTCCACACATATGACTTATATCAAAATTTTATAAATATTCACTGTACCATTTTTTTCAGAATGATAGGAAAACTGCATAGAAAAATCTTAATATTCCTTCAAGTTAATGCTGACCATCAAGTTGAAAGGATTACCCCCCTTGCCAAATATCTGACTTTGATTTATTTTTAATATTTTAAGGCGCCATTCAAAACCAGGAGATTTTAATGCAGGTGTTATGAAGTATTAATATTTGTTAAAATGGAGAAATACTGCAGTACAGCAGCACAGTAGAATCATGATGGGAACATATATAATTTATAAAACCACAACAACGTCAGGTTAAAAAAACACGGCAATAGTGATGCGCAAATAAACGATTTATATCAACATAGTGTAATCAGATTTAAAAAAAAACATACAGTACATATTTGCTAAAATGATCAGCATTATCAGTGGTCAATCATCACATGTCAGTTAGATCGTACTTTAACGCGGCCGACTCACTCCAAAACTAAATAAAGTCCGAAGGACTTTATGTTAAGTTTGTGAATGAAAGGCTGCGTTTACACATCCATAAACTCCTCCGAAATTACTTTCATTTCTTATAATTCCAATCCTTTGAAATTAAAACAATGTTTTCACTGAACTTGACGTCACCATATACTGCACTATTTTCCTCGGAGCGTATTAATGGGCAAGAAACGTTTATCGAGAAAATAATTTCGTTGTTGTTCGTGACGTTGACCAATGAAATTAGACGTTGCAATAGCAATTGGAATTATTGTTTAATATAAGAACAAATAAAGGAATACGGAGTAAATGCATGCATATGGGACAAAATCTCTATAATTATCGGTAATTTGTATGAATTTCCTTTGATCTACAGCGACTGATAATCTCAGTATCACCGTACTGGACATTATCACGAAATTATTAGGTCAGTGTGAAGGCATCACGTGCTGGTTGCTAGGCTGACGTCATGTTTTGGTACTAATTGTCGTGTTCATACGCGTAATATGTTGAATGAAGAATACAAATAATGTGTTGCAAAAACAATAGATTAACAGCTAAAATAGAAATTTCAACTCATTCAATTTATTATGGAGTTCTATTTAACAATTTGTGAATTACCGATAAAAGAAATATAGGACATTTTGTTTCTGATATGGACTTTATCACGGCGTAACGCTTAAAGCTCGCCCTAACGGGCTCACTTGATACTGGCCGTGATCAAGTCAGTATCAAAAACAAAATGTCCTGTATTCCATATATACATGGTAATTAAGAGTAAGCAAATGGGACAACGCTTTCATTGTTGTTCTTCATCTTGAAGTCACCATGAGGCCTTCAACACAGAGTAAACACTCCTACCTCATATAGTAAGTTCAAGACGGCCCCTAGCATCGATTTGAGCGGAATTCACTTGCTAAATGATGAACAACGCTACATCCATGTATCCATTTTGTCATGGATGCGGGGTCGTCAACAAGCATAACATATTAGGCAAAGTACTCTTACAAACACGGTCATCCGTTGCTCGACAAAAGGGATACAATTAATAAACATTAACTTGTCATCAATGGTAATATGAGAACAGAATTGAAAAAAGCAGAAATCCAAAGGACAAAAGATAAAGTACGTGCAAATTCAACGGAACCCACCAAGTAACATTGCATGTTTTCTACATCAAATTCCTTTCTTCCAATATTTATCCAGTCTATTTCTGAATGTTGTAAATGTATTTATCGTTGCAGCTAATAAATCGGTTTGGAAAATTGCTCCATGTTTTGGCAAGTCTCTCTGCAAATGAAAATTTCCGCTTGTTGATTTTGCCTTTTCCGGATTGGTTCTCCGACCACTTTGCACTACTCGTACAAGAGATGATCATAACCGAATTCTTTTAGTAACTTTTCTATAACCCAATTCTATAAGAAACTATTATATAACCGAATTCTATTAGAAACTATTCTAATACCGAGATCTTTTAGAAACTGTTCAATTGAAGAATCGATTTCTGTTTGTAAAAGATAAACTTTCAATATATGTTTATTACTATTTTACGTTTGCAGCTGAAAGGAGCACAAATCATCAAATGTATTCATTAGGTAGGAACAGATTTACAGAAGTAATTAACTGTACAAATTGATATATCTCCCTCAACAATGTAAAATATTGTAGTCATTTTCTTTCTGATTGAAACTAGTATATTATTTCTAAACGACTTTTTGTTTGGCATCTGCTTGTTCCAATCATTTAAAATTTTCATAATTTTTCTGTGGTATTTTTGCCTTTTCTTCTTATACCGAACGTCTACCTTCGCCATGTTTAGTTTGTGCCTTAGAACCATGAAAGTAATGTTTTCGGTATTGAAAGAGACTTCAAAATGACATCTTATTCCTCGTCAAAATGGTATATACTAATAAGCTGTAATTTGTTTAAAGTCTAAAGCTGTAATTTTGAAATACTTGAAAATATTGAGCTATTTTTTAATGTTCCCCTGCTTGACCATAACATCGTCTACATATATTTGTATATAAAAACCGGAAACTAATTATACTATAACTAATCGGAGATTCTGATTATCGCAAAATATTCAACGAATGATCGAATAACGCAGTTATTCACGAATACGCGTGGCGCATGAGTGCATTACAGTGTTTATTCCGTTTTTGTATTCAGAGTGTGAAATATGACTTTAAAGAAATTTACAAGCAGATATTCTAATGACTAAGTAGGCTAATTTGTATTGCTTTAAACAGCATACTTCCCACAGCTTATACAATCTGTTTACCAAAAATGTCTTGCAATAGACAGACAACCACTCAAACAGCATACTTCCCTCAGCTTATACAATCTGTTTACCAAAAATGTCTGGCAAAAGGCCGACAACCACTTAAACAGCATACTTCCCTCAGCTTATACAACCTGTTTACCAAAAATGTCTGGCAATAGGCCGACAACCACTTAAACAGCATACTTCCCTCAGCTTATACAATCTGTTTACCAAAAATGTCTGGCAATAGACCGACAACCACTTAAACAGCATACTTCCCTCAGCTTATACAACCTTTTTACCAAAAATGTCTGGCAATAGGCCGACAACCACTCAAACAGCATACTTCCCTCAGCTTATACAATCTGTTTACCAAAAATGTCTGGCAATAGGCCGACAACCACTTTAACAGCATACTTCCCTCAGCTTATACAACCTGTTTACCAAAAATGTCTGGCAATAGGTCGACAACCACTTAAACAGCATACTTCCCCAGCTTATACAACCTGTTTACCAAAAATGTCTGGCAATAGGCCGACAACCACTTAAACAGCATACTTCCCTCAGCTTATACAACCTGTTTACCAAACATGTCTGGCAATAGGTCGACAACCACTTAAACAGCATACTTCCCTCAGCTTATATAATCTGTTTACCAAATATGTCTGGCAATAGACCGACAACCACTTAAACAGCATACTTCCCTCAGCTTATACAATCTGTTTACCAAACATGTCTGACAATAGGCCGACAACCACTTAAACAGCATACTTCCCTCAGCTTATACAATCTGTTTACCAAACATGTCTGGCAATTTGCCGACAACCACTTAAACAGCATACTTCCCTCAGCTTATACAATCTGTTTACCAAACATGTCTGGCAATAGGCCGACAACCACTTAAACAGCATACCTCCCTCAGCTTATACAATCTGTTTACCAAAAATGTCTGGCAATAGGCCGACAACCACAACACGGAGAGAAATTCCCCAGCAACAAATTCATTCTTCTAAAAAAGAAATTATGTAGACAAAAATCAAATAAATAAGCAAACACCTAATAACCGAAGATTACAATAGCAGGCCACAATCCAAGAAAAAACATAAAAAAAAACAAAAGACAAAGATTAACAACGGTAGGAACTCTGGATAGTAGGACTTGGTACCGGCACTATCAAAAGCCATCAGGACGGTTAAACTGGTTTTTAATAATAATAAATATACAAATAAATATATTCAGAAAAAGCCAAAGACAGGTACATATGTAGAATACTATTTTCAAGACCACCATCTTGAAAAAGCAAAGAATCAGAAAAAAACTTGTTATGGAAAGATGGGTTAAGTTGTCCTCGCTACTAATCTGCCGGCTACCCCAAAGAACCTACTTCACTGGTAAAACAGTGTCCATTACGGAAGTAAATATCAAAAGAGGCTATATCCACTTTGAACCATACAAAACTAACTTGCTACAGGGAGATAACCGAACAATGTTTCTTATTACCTGTCCATACTTTAAGCAATTTTCGGTGTTCCTTTATCTACTTAGGGTTCCCCAAAACATCTTATTTTGTCCCTCCAGGGGCAGATTTCAGAATATAAAATAAGCTGTAATTTTTATGGTATTTGATATAAAAATTATTTTAAAAATGAAACGTGTGTAATATCTACAAAAAATGTAAAATTTGGCATGAAGTATTAAAGTTAATCTAAATGTACATGAATGTTTCGATATCTAGCACTTCTGGGAAAAACTTCATCGTTCAATTTTCACAAAAAATGATAGCACAGATATAATAAGCTTTATAAACTATAATAAAATTTGAGGTATATCCACTGTAGCATTTTTCCTGATTCCCGTTTAAAAGCTCAAGTGCCGTTTCCTCTACCGGATTTGACCTTACAACCGGATTTGACATGTTCAACACCGCGGGTGTCTTATAAGAGGCAGGAGATGCTTACACTACCGGTTTGTGTTTGTGCTGGGCCGGATCCAGCCAGCTTAGCCCTTAGTATCCTATGTAATACAAATGATATGCAAGAGGTGTTTACAGCTTGCTACTCCGTATGATTCACGCAAGAATACAGATTTAATACCATAATTTAGGGGTAAATTGACAGTAATTAAACCAGGTTTATGTCTAACAACACAATATTTAACAATCAAAGGCACAGGAAAAGTATTTCCACTAAATATGCTATTTAACCGCGTGCGTTCTAGTATCTAGCCAAAGCAAATAAAAAAATCGTTGTCGTTCTGCGTGCGTTTTACAATTAATACAGTTAAAACGGTTTTACTTTTAGGTTTGGGTACCCATAAACCGGTTTAATCATACCACTGGCTGTTGCTAGTGCCGGTACACAGTCCGGCTATCCCGAATTCTATGTTTGTCTTTGTCATTTTATTGTTTTTCTTGTGCAGTTCCCTGGTTGATTGTGACATGTGATTGTAATGTTCGGCCATTGTAAGTGTTTCCAATTATCTTTCCTTTATTAATTTAATGCTATTTGTATACCTAAAACCATTTTCAGTCATTAATGATTAATTAATAAAAGCTCATTGTCCAGTGAGCAACATCTCGGTCATATCAGGACAAGTCAATCAACTCAAAATACAAGCAAACGAACAAAGAAACAAAAATGGGACAGTGTTACTGAAATCGGTACGGGGGGGTTCTTACCTTTCTATACAAGCCCCTGTGATTAAACAGGAAATATAATAATTAGAACAAATGTTCCACTACAGTGTTGTTCATCTTTGTGTGTGTATGTGTGTGTCTTCATTTTTCTTTTCTGTACCTTACACGTGCTGTGTCTCTGTTTCCTTGTTGTTTCCGATGTTGCCATTGTATATTGGATTCGTTTTGAATTTACGGTTCAGTTCTCACTTACTTTACAGTAAAATGTGTAAAAATTAATGAAATTGCTTAATTCTATGCTTTAACTTACATTTTTTTCCAAATTATAAAAACAAATCACCCCTTGCAAAAATTCTGACTTTCATATTTGTCATAATTTTTAAATATCATTGAAGAATCATCAGTGCAGATCAAATCAAAAAATGTGGAAATCCATGAACCAAAATATGTGTAAAAGCTGATAGAGAACAAATTATCAACAGGATCTAAACAGAAAAGCGAAATCGGATAAGGACAGGGAGATATTCTTTAGGTTTTAACAAAATTTTCTGAAAGTCAGATATTGCAAAATTTCAAATAAATCGGTTTTCGGGCCAGCACCGAAGTACTGGCTACTGGGTTGGTCAATACCCTCGGGGACTAACAGTCCACCAGTAATGGCATCGGCCAAATGGTAAAAAAAATATTAAAACACTGACGGTATGTTCGGAACTATCACAACAGTGCATTTTATTAGTACTCTCTCCATACTCCGAGACAGCACAAAATCACATACAAATCTTTTGTTTAATATAAGTTATAGAGATGTTTCCTGTTATCTCCTTTCATTTAATTCATAATGAAGAAGTTTTGTGAGTCCAAACTTTTTTATCAAAAGGTTTTCACTTCCAAAATCAGCATTACGTATTACTTATGTTTAACAGTTATCTATTTTCCCACAAAAAGGCACAAGGTTGCAAGCACAGCAAGTGACTGTCGACTTTCGCCCCGTTTACCATCGACTCAGTGATTTACTCGAATTAAAGTTAAAAGTCAAATTATATTCCCAAAACCTCATATGCCCATGAAAACAATCAATAACATAAAAGTACTTATTATTCAATTAAAATATGATGCTATGTAAAATTATTACTCCTTCGTGTAAATTATCAAAATTTTAAAGAAAATCAATGCATTTGGGGAGATTGAAAAATAATTTCATTTTAAAAACCGGTGTAAATTCAACTCTTTTATCTATACGTGTCGAAAAATTTTCAAACGTTGATGTCTCATAAAGAAAAATTATGCTAGATTGTCGTTGACGAGTCAGTATCAATTGTTAGATCTAGTTTTGACCAGTTAGTAGGGTTTACCTGACAAGCTCATATTTCTGTATGCATTGTTTTCTTTGTTTTTAATTATTATATGCTGCAAATCTTAATTTTTCATTATTATATGTTGTAAATCTTGAAACTTTTTTGATAATATGTTGCAAATGTTGAAACTTTTGTTATCAATGTCTGCCAAGTGCGAATCGGTGAGATCATTACGATAGTAAAAACAATAGATTTGAATTCAGATAAATTACTTTTAATAATTTTAATAATTTAATAATCTTCATAATTACTTTTTCAAAACTCTACTATGGTAAGGATATCACCGACTATTAAGAGGGAAGTGCGAGACAGAAGAATCTCAGACAACAAAGGGTAAGATTTCCAGTCTCGAACGAAGCTTGCTGAATCCGAGATGATTGAAATCTTACCCGAGGGTGTCTGAAATTCTTTTCGTAAAGGGAGTTACGTCCCTTTTTGTAACGTCAAAAATCAGGAATATATACCAGAGCGCGCCATATTTCAAAAGACGAATTTTCTCGTATTTTTGCCCGTGAAGTTTTACTTAAAATGATATAACAATTTTATAGTCAGTAGATTAAATACACCTGATAATTAGCCTTTCGTATGGTGGCCGGATGCGGCCATTTCGCGTTTTCGCGTTTTCTACTTTCACTTTCCACAGAGCGAAAACGCGAAATCAAGAAGACGAAAACGCGAAAGCGAAATCACGAAAACGCGAAATGAATTTCACTTCATGTTTTCGCGTTTTTGCTTTCGCGTTTTCGCCTTAATTTGCGATTTCGCGTTTTCGCGTTTTCACTTTCGTGTTTTCGCAAAATCGCCTCGGAAGTAAAGATCTAACGCATGCGTCATTTGAAACAATAATGTGGCCATCTCAAACTTCAACTGAAAAACAGTATGTGTTATGTTGTGACCAAATTCAATAAACTCATGAACTGTATTAATTTTTGAATTGAATTTATTCGGATGTAATTACTACTCAAACCAACTTTTGTATTTTGTATACGTTTTAAGACTTTCATATGTTAGATTCTCTCCATACCGTATGTGTAATGTAATTAATAACAAACAAAATACTGAAGTTACTGTTAATTTATTTTCTGCATATGCGCATTTCGACAATTTATGTCTCATCAGTGCAGATTAAACCAAAACATTTGGAAGTCCAATCACCAAAAACGTGTAAAAGCTGATAGAGAACAAATAACCAAAAAGATCTAAATAGAAGCCAAAGTGCAGGTGAGGACAGAGCTATGCATTGGGGAGATACTCCTCAGTTTTAAACAAAATTTTGTAAAATTTAGATATTGCATGGTTCAATAAAATCGGTTTTCGGGTCAGCACCAGGTACTGACTACTGGGTTGGTGAATACCCTCGGGGACTAACAGTCCGCCAGCAGAGGCATCGACCCAGTGGTAATAAATAACAAAATACCGAAGTTACTGTTAATTTCTTTTCTGCATATGCGCATTTCGACAATTTATGTCTCATCAGTGCAGATTAAACCAAAACATTTGGAAGTCCAATCACCAAAAACGTGTAAAAGCTGATAGAGAACAAATAACCAAAAGGATCTAAATAGAAGCCAAAGTGCTTTAAAAGATGAAATGATATTTTATAGTAAGCAAGTTTAAATTGATGTGCATTGCTTAATCCGCGTCCAGGGAATTTAAAAAGAGGGATTCAAATTAAGAAATGAAAGAAAATTTTGGGGATATTTGTTAGTAAAACATCAGGATATTCATTAAAAAATACATGATTGTCAAAATGGGGGTCCCAACCGACGGAACACCCCCTTTTAGATCCGCTAATGGTTTCTTAAATTAAACCTAAGGTCCTGTAAGTTTTCGAACTAGAAGAGACCGCATTAGTTCAAACCCCGTCAGTACCATTTAGTTTCTTTCCTTTATAATTCTAAAACGTTAAACTCAGTGAAAGTGCTATAGAGATAACCGACTAACATGAAAATACATACAAACATGAAAAGTAGTGATCGAGGAGATATGCTATAGATAAAAAACTACATACACATCAACCATCCAAATCTGTTTATTACATATCAATACATGTACTAAACATGAGGTTTCTTGAATCTAATGTAACACTTACACAAGTGTATGGCCCTGGGCAGAGAGGGTCGGGGGCTACTGTCTTTATATGTTGTGGTTTGAGTATGAGTAAAAGTTTACTTTTTGCCATCTTGCTGTATTAAAGATGGTATTTTATATGCCAGATATACTGAGACATGCTAAATGTATTAAGCTTCCTTCTCTAAACGATCAATCCAAACCGGTTTTGTTACTTTTTGTTGGCTTGTCTTTTTTTCATGGCTGGTCCGATCCCTTTTGGAAACTCCCTTAGACCCCTCCCCACCTTTTCAGTCCATCGTTTCACTCCCAGCTAGGTGCCAACAACACCAGTTCGATTTTTTACTCGCACATATCGTTCTTTCATACATCACAAACCTTCACTTTTCCTCCTTTCTAAACACAATAAAAGATTTTCTGACTGTTTATTTTTCTTTCGTAATTAGACATAAAACGTTAATAAACGCCCTATTTATACTGCTCTATTACAAGAATTACACCCAACCAACAAAACCGAGAACTCAAAAATAAAATAAAAAAATGCGTTAAATATTTTATACCTAATTGATTCGTTTTGGATTGACAGCTCGGTTCTACCGTACTCAAATTCGACACTTTTATAAATGCACCCCCGGTGAAACTGTACACCGTGCAATCAGGGTAGCGACTAAATGTACGCAAGGTAGTGCAAAACAAACCAAGCATAGGCATGCAGACGAAAAAAGTTGATTTATTTTTCATTTTATATGGACATTATGCTTTACTTCGATTATTAGGAGATTTGGAGGTGCCAATTAATATTTTGTGTCAGTTGTAGGTTGTTTTGATTGCTTATAACTGTATAATTAGAAAAGTTTTACTGTACGCAATTTCACCAGGGTAGGACTAAGCGTACAGTAGGTAGCGACTAAAAGTCGAACTGTACGCAGGGTAGGATTTTAATTGTACGCAGGGTATGACTAAGTTTACAAACAAATACGCGTATTATGCCCTACAAAGAGTATATGTTCACCCTGAATGGAACCTAAATGTTGATATGCAATTGCTATGAGCTGTTTTGATTACTTGGACTAATGTCAGTATCATTGGTATAATGAAAGTCTGTAGATAAAGGACAAAACACCATAAGCCACAGTCATATGAGCTGGCCATGGATAAGAAAATCTTTTCTAGGTACACATAATTTGCAGCATTTATTATGTGTGAACATTTTAATACGGAGTTTTTGAATCGCTTTCCTTCCGGAAACAGTTTTATTTTTATACGTAAAAAATCAATATATCAATGCACTGGGAGGGAATCGGCACTAATTAATGAACACTATTGAGCTATTTATATTTAATCGATTTGCAGCGCTTCAGATTAAATTTTTTTTTCGTCAATCAAAATTTAGTTTAAGGCTGTCAGGAAAAATTATAAATGAACTTCAATTTCATAATTAGTTTGTTTTTCCCGGTTTCCCTGAAATTCGGTTACTAGAGTCACGTTCCGAAGAGAAGAAAAACAAGGCTTTTCATTGCTTAGTGAAATATATGTTAAAGAGTGTGTTTCGGTCCGATTTCATGCATTTAAAAAAATGAATTCCATCATCAACGAAAGAACTTGAAAAGCATGCATTCTATTTGTGATAGAGGCATATATCTTTAGCAATTTAAAAGCTCGATTTTTAATATCTTGCAAAGTATAGCATTGTTTTCATACAACATCAGTAAGGGATTACTGGTAACATAAAAGCAGTTAATTAGGGAAAAGCACAACCAAATACATGCATGTTTTCGAAAATCCCGTCATAAAAATTAACACGTTTTGAATTTTGTACGACTCATTCTATATTTAGACAATATGGTTCAGAGATCCCCAGAAGAAGCCAAGGTGTGTTTTTTTATGTCTGTGAAAAAAAAAGAAAAAGTGAATACATCAAATAGAAAGCTTGGTTCCATTGAATATAATATGGTATCTCCACTGACAAACAGTATGAGAATGTCTTTTGGTTATTGTGACTTTATTAAAAACATATACGCTTACATATTTGATACAAATAAAGGTTAATAGTGTAGTTTTCCTTTACAATTGCCAATACACATATAAATATGATACAAATACCATATAATAATGAAGTTACTTTTCGTCTGCATGTCTATTTTTGGTTTGTTTTGCACTACCCTGCGTACAGTTAGTCGATACCCTGATTGTACGGTGTACAGTTTCACCGGGGATGTAAATGTAGGAATTAATTTACGGGGAAGTGCCTTAAGGGGGTAGACCTGGGGTAGGAGGAGATAACTCTGTTTTTCACTTTTTTATTACTTACGCAAACAAATAGAATCATTACAATAGGTATTATCAAAATTTTAGAATTGTAAATTTTTCTTCCACACAGCAAATAAATATTAATTTTGTCATAAAAACAAATACTTAACATCCAGTTATTGATAATGAGTGCATTTTTACTGTACATTTTTGCAATGCTGTCCAAAGATCATGAAAATATGTAAAAATTGGATTTCTTCCAAGGGAGGTAATTTATAGCACAGATTCAGCAATTTTATTGATATTTACCCACTTTATTCTAAATTAAGAAAAAATGCGACGGTAGAATTTTCTAAAATTTTAATATGTCTTACATATACTAGTTTTCTTTCTATTCTCAGTTTTTTGTGAAAATTAAACGACATAATTTTTAACAAGAAGTGTTTAATAGTGATCAAAATAGAGTAAAAATTTCAGCCGATACTATTCAGAACACCCATGTATTTCACTTCAAACTGGTTAAATTTACTATCATTATTCATGCTTACTTTCACACATGTCTAAACTACAGAATTTTGCATTTGAAATAATTTTAGCTCAAATACAAATCTAATTAGAGCCAATTTTATACACCACAATCAAGCCCTGAACGGACCAAATAATATGAGGAAACAGGGTATCTTTGATGACCACTAGACATAAAACGTGACGGTAAAAATTGTTGAAAATTGCTGAAAGTCGACATGAACATGTGTAGTTCTAATACTGAAAATATTAAGAAAATTAAACGAGTGGAAAAATTTAGGCTTCCCCAGGTCTACCCCCTTAAAAGAAGTAAGGGAGAGATTAATCTGTCAGTGAAAATATCCCCTACAATAACGATCTAATGAAATTGTTTTGACATTTGTCCATTGTGAAATGATCTTGTTCACACACAAACCCAATTGACCTTTAATTTTAATTTAAAAGATGCACACCAATTTAAACTTATTCTTACTATAAAATATCATTTCAACTTCTAATTACATTACACATACGGTATGGAGAGAATCTAACATATGAAAGTCTTAAAACGTATACAAAATACAAAAGTTGGTCTGAGTAGTAATTACATCCGAATAAATTCAATTCAAAAATTAATACAGTTCATGAGTTTATTGAATTTGGTCACAACATAACACATACTGTTTTTCAGTTGAAGTTTGGGATGGCCACATTATTGTTTCAAATGAGGCATGCGTTAGATCTTTACCTCCGATGCGAAAACGCGAAATCGGGAACACGCGAAAACGCGAAATCGCAAAGGCGAATTGGCGAAAGCGAAAAGGCGAAAGCATGAAGTGAAATGTATTTCGCGTTTTCGTGATTTCGCTTTCGCGTTTTCGCCTTCTCGATTACGCGTTTTCGCCTTCTCGATTTCGCGTTTTCGCTCTGTGGAAAGTGAAAGGCGAAAACGCGAAATGGGCACCATACTTTCGATATATTGATGATGTTCTATCACACAATGCTCTATTTGAAATGAGTATCTACATCTTATACAAGTAAATGAAGATAATGCAGAATTCACATGTAAAATTATTACCATGAAAGGACGATTAGTATAGGATGATTTCAAAAAGAATTCTTTCAATAATTTCCCATTCCTGAATAGTCACATCCCTTTACGTGTAGGAAATCCTAGAGCATCCTTCCAATAACATCACTACCCAAACATGTGTTTGTTATTACTAATCAGAAAACTTGTCATTCAGATATTAGGAATAACTCTTGAAATTAACTCGAAACTCACATTAGACTAGATCTAGCGTCTATTTGTCTCACTCGGAATTAAGTTGTTACGATTTGACTATTTTAACATAGGGTATGTCATTTATATATGATGGGTGATGCATGCAAAGCAGGTGGCGCTTTCCCCGTAAGGGCACCTGCATATCTTACTCCTTAAGGAGTTTATATCTGTACTTAACTATAAAATGAAAAGATATGGAGTAAACGCACATGAGACAAATTCTCTACGAATATATGCAATGGAATAACATGTCCATTTATTTCTCAGAGTCATACATCTTAAATAGATTATGAGACACTATGCTTCCTAGCACTCAGATAATTTTATTTACTACATTGTGCGTAATTATCGGTTTTTCCTGTTCTTTTTTCATTCATTCACAAGTTTCAGAAACGAGTATTTTTCAATCAACTACGGATCAATGCACCTTTGTTATGAAAATCAGTTAATTATGTAATGTTCTGAACCCATATCTCTGTCCTTATTTCTATTAGCCATATAATTAATTATTCTGCTGAGGTTAAACATCTATCAGTGATGCAAATACCATTTAACACTCCTCGGTGGTTTAATCTTGATCAACTTAATGGATAAATGTGACATGCTGAATAAATAGGCTGCGAATACAAATCTCTACAATTCACGTACAAAACAAATGTTTGAATGAATTTACACTAAAGATAAAGATCGTAAAAAAGTGAAGTACAATTCACATTTCAAGATAAAGAACTCGGAAGCGTAGTATAAGCAATGAACGGATATGGAGTAAATGTGCACAAGGCAGAGTTTTTACAAATGCATGGGTAAACAAAGCAATGAAACAACTCTTTTAATGTTGTTTTTCATCTTGAAGTCACCATGACGCCTTCAACAATGAACTTTGTTCATACTTCATAGTTGTAAGATTAAGACAGCCCTAGCCCCGGTTTGAGCGGAATGCATTGCTCATTGAAGTCAAGTCTCATTATACAACTTTAAAAATTAGCATGGACATGTTCACACGAACGAAGTAAGAAGAGAGACATCGAGGTGGTTAAGCCTTTTCAGCACTGAAAGCACCACTCGTTGTGTAAGAAATCATGTATCGAAAGTAAAAGTGGTAGTCATGAATTGGTTTAATTGAGACGACTCATTGACAGATCTAGTACAATGTAAAAACGTCAGTCAAAGGTTACATTATAGTAGTCCATCAACTCGTTAAGAGTTATCATAGAAATTACTGAGTGTTAATTTCAAGCGTTAGTCTTCATATCCCCGGAAGAGTGGTTTCACATCAGTTGGATATAATAGTTAGTATTCAGCCAATCAAATTAAACAATTTCTCATTCATAAGAAAAAATACTCTTAAAATTTCTCTTAAGAAGACTCTTTTATTCAAAACCTATATTTACAACACATAAAAAACACAGTTGGAATGAAAAATGAAAGGACATAGAGTAAATGCACATCAGATAGTCTCTACAAATACATAGTAGAAAAAGGTAATGTGAACAAAGCTTTCGTTGTTGTTCTTAAATCTTGCAGTCACCATGATGCATTCAACAATGAGCTTTGCTCATATCTAAAATACGTTCAAGACAGCCCCTTGCACCAGTTTAAGCGGAATACTTTGCTAAATATAGAATAAAGCTACATCCATGTAATTTCCTCTTTTTTAGCTCACCTGGCTATGCCAGGGTGAGCTATTGCCATCACTTGGCGCCGTTGTCCGTCCGTCCGTCGTTAGCTCACTTTCAAAAATCTTCTCCTCTGAAACCATTGGGTCAAATGGAACCAAACTTTAAATGAATCATCACTAGGGTATCTAGTTTCAAATTTGTTATTTTGTTTGTCTGAGGTCAAACAACATGGCTGCCGTTACTAAAAATAGAGCATAGGGTTAAATTACAGTTTTTGGCAAATAACTCAAAAAACCGTTACAGATATAAAAAAACTGACTAAGTAAAAATGATCAGCATGAGAAGATCTACCTTTGCTGAAATTTTGAGGAAAATCTGATGACCCGTCTAAGAGTTATTGCCCTTTTTCCGTAAAATTTTCAAAATTTTGATGTTTTTTTATTTTTTATTAAAAAAACTATAACAGATAGAATTTAAGTTTAAATTGCAAAAATGTTCAGCATGTTAAGATCTACCCATATGGATATTTTGAAGAAAATCAAAGTACCTATATATGAGTTGTGGTCCTTTATTGGTCAAATTTTTCGTGATTTTTTACTTTTTGTCTTATATTTCAAAAACGCTTTGAGATAGAGGTCAAGTTTAAATTGCAAAAATGTTCAGCATGTTAAGTACTATATTTTATTGAACACATTCAAGTTTTCCGACCGCTTCCAAGATGGCCGCCAGCGGGGAACTTAGTTTACCATTTGACCTAATGGGAAAATTCATACAAAGAACTTCTTGAGAACCACTGAATGGATTTGAACCAAACTGGGCATGAATGATGCTTATGAGGTGCTGACCAAGTGTTGTTACTTTGGTGCTGATGTGTCATTGGACATGCCGCCAGCAATGATCTTAATTTTAATATTAGACCCTATGGGAAAATGCATACAAAGAACTTCTACTTTAGAACCACTGAATGGATTTGAACCAAACTTGGCATGAATGATGTTTATGAGGTGCTGACCAAGAGTTATTACTTTGGTGCCAATCTGTCATCTTACATGACCGACAGCATTGGACCCTGTGGGAAATGCACACAAAGATCTTCTAGAGAACTGCTAAATGGATTTAAATCAAACATGACATGAATGATGCCTGCCAGATGCTGACCAAGTGTCACCAGCTGTGAACTTAATTTTACAAAAGATCTTCTTCTTGAGAGCTGCTTAATAGATTTAATCCAAACTTTGTTTATGAGAAGCTGACTAAGTGTTGTTACTTCAGTTCTGATCCATCATCCAACATGGCTGCAAGCAATGAATTGGACCCTAGGGGAAATGCATACAAAGATATCATGGAAAACCATTGAATGGATTCAATTTAAACAATGCATAAATGAAACTTGTGAGATTTTGACCAGGCTTGTTACTTTGGTGCTGATCCGTCTTCCGATGTGGCCACCAGTAGCAAAACTTAGTTTAACATTGGACCCAGTGGGAAATGCATAAAAAGATCTTCTCCTCTGAAACTGCTTGAACAATTTCAATAGAATTTTGATATGATAGTCCTTATGTGACCCTCTTCAAAGTTTTATGTTTAATAGCTGCCAATAGGGAACGTAGATTAACATTGGCCCCTTAAGTTTTGAAACTGCATTCAAAAATCTTCTCTGAAACTGCTTGAACAATTTTAATTAAATTTTATAAAAAGTTTCTGATTTTTATATACATACTCCACCAAAGTTGGACCATCAATTGGGAATTATAGTGCTGCAGGACCCAGGTGAGCGATTCAGGCTCTTGAGAGCCTCTTGTTCATGGATGTCAATGAACAAAAAAATAACTGAAAGTTATTATTACTATTTGCTGTTATTCATAATCCGACAAAAGACTTACAGATGACAATTACAACATATAAACAACTACAAGTCGCATGGCGTATGTTTTTATAAACCCCGCACTGCGGGAGAGACACTGTGGGAGAGACACTGTGGGAGAGACAAACTCAAGTTTTAAATAAACAATGAAAGGATATTGAGAAAATGCACATGAGACAATTCTCTACAAATAAATGGTGAAACCACCAAATGGAACAACGCTTTTTTTTCTTCATCTTGAAACGACCATAAGGCATTCAACTACTAGCTTTGATTATGCCTCAAAGTAAGTTCAAGACTGTTTCTAGCACCGTTTTGAGAGGATCCAGATGTAGAACAGTGCAATGCTACATCTAAATATAATGACAACTGATCAAAATTACAAATGTAACCAAACAATTGTTAGAATTTATATGAAACATGTACACCATGACGACATATAAGAAGCAT
>MJUU01015238.1:0-62931 GCA_002080025.1 Modiolus philippinarum | reverse complement strand
TCCCGGATTGTTACAGTTCATGTCAGTTAATTACAGTTTCACTTGTACTGTCCTGCACTGTGGTGAATTGTGACAGGCAGTCACCACAGTAGGTAACGTTGTCCTGCGAAGGTATGATATTATACGATAAATTGTCCTGATCTTCTTCGATTGTCCCGGATTCGCTACGATTAATTCTGAAAAAATGTAAACAAGCAGACGCTTTAGCCATAGTTCCAAAGAGAGAAGATTGTCATGAAATATGAATGGTAAGTCTTAAAATTACCATGCTGTACATTTAAAACCTTGCAAAATTATGAACGTATATTTGAAATGAACATGAAATTCCATTTTCAGTAAAAATGCAGTTTTCTTGACAATTATTGCACTAACTATGAATAAAAACCATTCAAAATATTGACATTATCAGTACATCGAAATAGGAACTGCAAACAAGTTCCTGAATTGCAATACAAGCTCCTAATTGTTGAAAGTCAAATTTACTGTGTCCTGGCTTTTAAACGAATTGACCTGGCTTTTATGCGATCGGTCCCTGAATTTCTACGATGCAATTTGAATCATATAGTGAAGTTTTATCTTTTTTACTGTGTTGAAATTTTATGAAAATGTTAGTTTTCATAATAAGATGCTATGGTAACTTATAAATGAAAAAAAGCTATAATCGCGAATCGATGCAAAACATTGGAGCAACAATTTAGCCCATGTAACTATTCGAAAATAAAAAATCATCGCAAAGCGGCACTAGACAATGGGACAAACATATACTAAATAAACAAACATATGGACACGATCTAAAGAGAAATAATGTTCAAACAGAGTGAACTTTACAGAAAATCAAAAGTAATTGCATGTGTTTCGGAAATGTTTATTTGATCTGCTCAACGTATGGAGCCCGTCTTGTATACTGCTTTGTTATGTGATTTAACTGTTTTGGTTTCAAATGTTAATGAAGTTAGTTTCTTATATTTTGACGATGTCGCTTGCCATTAGTCTACCAATTTCGGTTTTTTCTTGCCATGTTTTTCACGTAATTTGTCCTTCCGGTATGCTTCTGCCGTTGTTGTGTATTTATCAACAAACTATTGTAGTTGTCTTTCTTATTTCCAGGCATGAGAAATAGCAGAGATGACAGAACTTATTCATGTTATTATTGCAACCAGAAATCCACCCAAGCCTACATCATTCTTGGTCACACCATTATAGATCACACAGACAGATTTCTATCAATTTATACAACAGTCAGCTGCAATGGAAGTAATGGTCACCAATCGCGGCATTATCACGTGATTCCGGATGTTGAAGCCAGTCAAGGTAAATCAATCTATATACAACCTGGTACAGATAAAATTGCAGTTTTGGAGAACAAGAAAGTAAAGGAAATAGATGTTAAACCAAACACCAAAGAACATCAAACATGTGAAACAAAATGTATGGAATGTAAAACTCATCTAACTGATTTGGAGGAAGTTGTTCTTAAGATTCCAGAAGCAGACGAGAAAAGGGCGAATTTTGTGAAGTTTTTACATTTAGTAAAGGATGGAAAATTTCCAATGAAAAATGTCTCCTTTGCTCTTTTCCTGGACGTTGTAAGATGGTTTTCAGAAAAAAACCTGAGTAACATGCGATACAGTGAAACAACTAAACAGTTTTGGCACATTGGATTTAGGCTCTTTCATGGAAAATTTCTAAATTTTATGAGAGGAATAGGGAATCAGGCGTCCATAAGAGATGGATTCGAACAAAGGGGATACTGTAATCCAGACAATTCAAAATTGAATTTTGCGGTTCCAAGTAAAACAGCATTGCAAATTTAACCTTCAGTATTTCCAAAAGTTACACAACCGGGTATCATACACACTATGTTAAAGTACATATCTGAAATGGAAGGAAGCTCTGACAAAAACTGGAAAGTCTGTGTTGATTTGAAAAAAGTAAATTCTGGAAAAACAGGCGATACATCACGGGAAGACTTATGGGGCTTTGAAGAAAAGCCTAGCAAGACTGAGAGACAAGATAGACTTAAGGTTGAAGTTGATACCATTGAATCCGCCATCCAACACATTGAGGAATTATGCACACTGTGATACTGTAAAAACACAGGCAGTTAGAATGATGTTTAAAGATGTGATAAAGATCCTGGTACATTGAGTGAAAGAACTTCGACTGCATCTTATTGGAAAGGACACCCAGTTTTGCAAATTAATGCAACAGGCAGAAAGAGAAGGGCAAAATGACTGGCGAAAAACAAAGTATGCCTACGCAATAAGTGCAATACGTACCAATATCTTAAGTTCGAAGGAGTGCATAAAAGAACTTCTGACTGTTACTGACACCCTTTGCAAATACATAGCTTACTTGAACAATGCTGGTAATATATTTTGCACAGAAACACTGTTATCGTTGGGAACCCAAATGAATTACGCTTGTTTATCGAACTAAACTCAAGATGAAATGATACCGAATTATAGGTATATCCAACAGAGGTCAACAGACTAGCACAAATTACGAAATAATGCAGCGGTTACCGCAAGCACCTTGTACAAAGCTATTGGACTTGGAACGTTAAAAGACCAACAAGATCACTACGACGTTGTCAAGCTAAGAAAAGAAAGTCAACGATTGGTTAATCCTGCAATGCAACACGGCATTGAAAGTGAAAAACACGCAGTAGCTACAATAGTTGGGAAAGTGCTGCCAACATTGTATCCGGGGATTTAGTTCCACGATGTTGGCTGTTATGTTCTGATGAAGGAGGACAAACCTTTTTTAGTTGCTAGTCCTGATGGTGAAGGATGGGAAGGTCAGCTCAAAAGAATGTTGTTTGAAATAAAATGTCCGTTCAAATCTACAGACTGGAAATCACCAGTACACTACGACATTCCAGACATGTACATTGTACAAATATTGTGTCAGATGGGTGCTTCTAAAGAATCTGTTGGATACTTTGTAAATGAAACGTTATTTACCTCGTGGTCCGAAGAATCAACGAAATTATTTTTGGTACGGTTTGACGCAGAATTATGGAACAAATTGATATCAGAAGCAGAACATCTATACGGAAGCAATAGTGGTGGTAGGCCTATTAAAAAGAGAAAGGCAATTATGGAAATACGAAACGAAATTGAACGTTTTCGAAATACGAATGTAACTTTCCTTGGTGAATTTACATCTTTAACAGCAGAGATATGTAGTCACGAGCTTACTGATAGGGAGGGATGTGGTCCTTATTTGTATCACAATTTGCCGAAAACATATGATGACAATTCACCTTTTATTACAGTGATTGAGAATCTAAAATATGCAAAGAATTTGATTACTCGTCATCATCAACTGTTATCACAAAAGCCATCAGATATAATAGTTTTCATGCTGAGTGATTTAGACAGAACATTTGATTGTGATAGACCGTATGTTTTTCCAATAGCATATGGGTTGAGTCCGAAAAATTTGAAGGTCCAAACTGTAAGAATGATGTTGAAAGATGTTCGGAAAGAGGCAAAAATGGTTGGAATTAATATTGACGTAGAAGCGTTCGATGGTCAATTTCATCGTTTAGCAACAGAAGCAGACGACAAAAAATCACTGACATTGGTAGAGCTAATGAAAGTTCACTGGAAACGAAACTGTGCACTGTCGCTGTCACATCACCGGAAATATTATTTAAACGTTGGTGTTGTCCAAAATCACATAACAAACCTTGAAAGTGCAAGTCGTGAAATTGAAATAAGAGTAGAAGTCGTTTCAAGGAAAGATAACAATGGTAAGGTGGTCATACAACATGGACCTTTATATGTTGGTGGAATCAAAATCCAAACGAAATCAACACATGTAGACGCAATCGCCATAAACCTCGTCAGGGAGGCCTTAAGTGAACAGAAGGACTCAGAAAAATCAACAGAAATAAATTCTGAGACAACGAGTGATAACGAAATGAATGTCGATTTGAATAATCATGGAGAAAGTAAAGAAAAATGCTGTAGTACTTTCAGTCAAGAAGGTTATAGGGTAATGCACAAATACCTGTGTGACAATAGCAAACCAAAGAGACAGCATAATTGGCAAACTATGAATTTTGACACATTTATCAAACTGTTTGAAAGTGTAAATTCAATTCAAAATTACTTTACCAAAGATGAATTGATCGGTTGTCTGAAAGTGTGTTCTCACAAAGTCAAAGAATTTCAGAAAACAGCTGGAATAAGCGCAAAATCAAATAAGGAAAGTTTTGCAAAATTAATTAGCTCTATGAGTGGAAACAGTGATATTATAATCAATCAAAGCAAAAGATCACAACCTAAGTCTTTGAAAACAATACTGAAGGATAAAATCAGATCTATTAGAAAACATACATTGAACAAAATGGCGTCGATACGGTCACGGCCTGCTGCGTGTGATGAATGGAGAATAAACAGCTATTGGAAAGTACCTTGCAGCGTTTTTCAAAGAACAAGGTTACAAAACGAAACATGATTGGTTTTCTTCTCTTAAAATCCTAGATGGGGATGTGCTTCTCCGTTTCCTAGATCATCATCACTTGCTTAAAAATTGTCGCATTCACTGCTACCGTAGTGGATTTCCTCTGATGGGCATTCAGTCTCTCGCCTGGCTAGAGGTTGCAAAGAACAGTAAGGTAAATGGCACTGGTCTGAATATTGCGTTTGTTGAAGATTTGATTGACCCTCAAAGTAATGCCGTTGCTCAACTGACATTTAGCAAACAAGTTGAAGATGCAATGAAATCAAATGGACGTAAAAACGAAGCTAATTTCTGTAAATTAGTCCGAGAGTGGTACGAAGCTGTTGATTTAAGAGGGTTATCAGCATCACAAAGAGTTGAAAAGCTGTATAATTTTAGGGAATTTCTTTTAGACCGTACCTCATATTCATTAAGAACATTTCCTCCGCCTGGGAAACACATTGCTAGCATGCCCATTATTCTGTTTACTGGTTTTCTTGTGAGCTGTGAACGCCTTATCCAACTGTATAAGATATGCAAGTCTGGAACTTACAACGTTAGATCGATTGGAAGTCTCGACAACGAAACGTTCTTTGCATCATTTAGAGATCTGGATCCACGAGGAGCTGGTGTTATAAGGACAAATGAAATTCCAATGGCCATTTGTGTTGCATGTGAAATTCTTACAACCAGACTTGATCCAGATAGGTAAGTTACCCAATTTGATAATTATTCGATTTGAAACAACTTTTAGGAGAAATGTATCTTTAAAAATGCATCAAAGACCTTTTGAGGGCAATTTCAAAATTATATTTTCTATTAGAATTTGATAAACATAATATAGACATAAATCAAATTTAACCAAAGAAAAACGCAAAAATTGCAAATACACTCAACCTTAAAAAAAGAAAGGAAACAATTTGACAAAGATAGGTAGATTACCCAAACTGATGTCTATATAGAACAAATACAAACAAAATGATCCTAAGGTGGTTCCCTCTGAAAAAAGGCAACCGGTATGATGAACACAGTCACAATGGTCTTCAGATGGTAGCCTTCTTCAACAGTATCCACCAGGGTCCGTATCTTAGTCAATATGACCGCCAGTTGGAACACAGATTAAAGGATCTCTGAAACTACTACTTCACTTGAAACTTAACTTAGGCACAGCAGTCCTAATTTTATCTAGCGCATTTGCGCACCATCCAAGATTACCAACAGGGGACGAAATAGTTTATCATTAGACCATATTGAACTCTGAAACTACTATCAATGTCTATATCAGGTATGAAGCTAAACTCTTCAGAAACTAAATTACTAGAAACTTTGGTATTTTGAATTTTATCATTCTATAAGTTTGAAATGCGTATACTATACATGTTTTATGGGATTTTACTTCAACACCACAAAGAAAATACCTGCTTACAGAACGGAACCTTTAACAAAGTATTCAGATTTTATAGTTCCTTTCACTAAAGACGAAGATTCAAAAGATGCTGCATTATTTCGGTAATGTATTGACTCAGTGTATAAAGTAACTATATTCAAACAATAAAAAGGCATTCGACAAAGAGCACAGGATAAAGAACAATAGAACAGTTTTCAAATTGCTTGGTTTTACCATTTTTTTAGTAGAAACTCTGTCTCAGGGGCATTTACTTCAAAATGTTTCATTGTTTAAATCAAATTAAATTAAATCTATCCTTTAAATCAGAATATATGTCTGCCTGCCATTTATATTTATGCAAGATCGTTCAGTGATATCCATATTTCATGTTTGTTATACAGTGGTAAGAACACTGTTACCACATCAACACATTCATGGCTGAGACACTTACCTATTCGAACCTATGATATTTAACAGCTAACTACACATTATGTAAGTAAGCTGCATTCTGATTTGTTAATAGCCATGGTATTTTTTGCAAATACCCCTTCACTGAGACCCTTGTCGTGGTATTTGTCCCAAAGTCATCTGTGCATTTTTAAGACATTCGTTGTAATCAAACAGATATATCATGAACGTTGGGGTATTTGCCAAAAATACAAGGCTTGTGTATAAATTTACTTCGCATTTCAGGCTCTGGAAATTTCAAAGTCCCGCGACTTGTATTTTTGGCAAATACCCCTTTTATCAGGATGTATCTGTTCATGTCGTTCATAATTATTATATCATAAAAATATGTTAATTATCAATATAAATTTGATTTCAGAGATCATCCATGTTTTGACACACCACGAAAGATAGTGCCGAAACGAAAACATGCAAGCGTGAGTTCATTGGAAGAGTCTGCTTATGGAGCTCTAGGTATTAGGCAATGCCACAGGAGAGATGACGAAAAGATACTTCCCCATAAACGTGCCTGCATTGATATAGACTGCTAACCTTACAATTACACTTTTCTTTTTTCTGAGAAGACTCAAATATTTATTACAAATAATGTATATGCAGAGAAAGATTTTTTATAGTTTGATATTTACAAAAGTGATTTTTGTGGGAATTAGTTATGTTCAGTTGAGAAGTTATTGCATTTTGTCAGCACAAAGAAAACATGAAAATGTGAACTGATTGGAATATTTTATTTACTCAAAAGATTTACAGCTCTTTATATGTCTGTTAAACGATCTTTTCCAAGAATATGCTTTACCACATTGACATCTGTACTGATAAGTATCGTGTTTCGCTTTGCTGTGTTCAGTTAATGCCCGATAACTCGAAAAAACACTGGCACACTGGATACATTTATACTCCTTGTCAGTTTTGCCGCAAGTGACTTGGTGTCTACTCAAATTTGTCTGATATGAAAATTTTTTGTCACACTTATGGTTTGTACTTCAAATGTGATCTATTCCTATGCCCCTCGTAATGTTGCTTGGTAGAAAATGACTTGCTAGACAACTGGCAAAAAAAGTTTTTGTTGTTTGTGTCGTGACTTTTAACATGGAGACGGATACCCGATCTTGACGTCAAAATCTTTCCACACGTTTTGCACACAAATGGTTGCGTATGTGTTTTTTCGTGAATTTTCAATTCATAAGCGTCAACAAATCTCACCGGACATTGTGAACACTGTAGAACTCTCCTGTTTTTCTGATGTATTAATTTGTGTCTTTTTAAACTAGTTTTGTTGACTGTTTTTTTTGCATATCTCACATTTGGCTTTTTCTTTACTTTCTAATATGTCATTTTTGGTTGGCACTTCCATGTTTCGCTGCTGTTCTACTTCAACTGGTGTTTTATTGATACCTGCATTATCATCCACTATGGCTACCTCATCAGTTGTAGAAGACGATGCTATATGTGTCACTTCTAATGGAAATCCGTCATTGTCTGATTCGTCTTCATCGTCTAAATGAAACGAACCGTCCAAAGGCTCTATAGTTTCCACAGTAATTGAGAATGCTGAAAAATTCGAAAAAAAATATGATAATACAGAAATCTCATTTAAAAAAAACACAATTAAAAATCGGACAATACTATTTCGTTAGGGAAGCAAAAATTTGACACCCAATACAGATTCGATATTTATTACATAACAGGTAAGATTCTTATGTTTCATTTGAAAAGCATCTTTGCATAGATCCAAAGTTTTGTACCAAAAGTGATAAACACCGACTTCGACAGACCTGGACTTTCAATTGGTTACTCGATAGGTACCATGTGTGGATCAAATCGTGATTGCCCTTCCGTATATCATCTGATCACGATACCCGTAGTTTTTGTAGGGATTTACACTGCTGGCGCTTTAGTGTTGCATTCTCCTTCATTTTTTGTTTAATTTTATGTCTTTGTAAGGATGATTTAATTTGTGCTAAATATGAATTACATGTTTTTTTTTGTTTTTGTTTTTTTTTTCTGAGAACTTGGATTTTGGAAGTTTCAATATCAGTATTCGTTTGTTTATCTGCCCAGAAAACGAAATAATAAACCAAAAGACGGCAAAAAATATTTATAAAATTGAATGTTTGTTAACTATATTTTCAGTATTTTGTGTTTTGTTTTTGCCTTTTTATGTTTTATGTTTTATTATTGTCATATTTTTTTCATTTATGTTTTTAATTGTAAATTTCAAATTTGTTAACATTAACATTAAGATGGCTTAAGATGTGGCAGCAATATACCTCCATAATTTTTACAAATATGCTTCATGCAATGTCGAGTCACGTGTGTCGAGTACACCTTTGTTTTTGTTGATAAGAATCATCTGTACAAATTAAAGTGAATAAACATAAACACGCAATTCACAATACTGTTATGATTATGTTATGTTAATAAATATATTTTTTGTAAACTTAGCAATACTTACATTCCACGTCTGTGTGTTCCATTTTGACAAATTCGCCTGACTCTTCGTTTGTATGGAAAGCATAAACAGACACAAGTTCTTTGAAATCTTTGTGATTGAAGTCGATGTGCAACTTCGTCGGCTATGAATATTTTCATGTATTTTGCTGATTAAGCAACCATAACAATCATAACAATCCTAACAATCATTTTCACTTTAAGTAACGTTTAGAAATACATGTACTGGAAATCATCTTGATATCTTCAAAAACGAGGAGATCGCAATATATGGAAACTAGTGTATCATCAAAAATTTGAATAAAGTTTCAAAATGTATTATTGATCACTGCATTATCATCCACTATGGCTTCGATGTCTGGAATTTATATTTTGGCGTCGTCATACGCGAAATTAAATTAACGAAGCACAGGTTCAATGACGGATGTTTCGACTTTCCTCTCCTTTTTTCATTTTTATTTGTTTTAATTTTTTTTTATTTTAGCTTTGAATTGTGACCTACTGTACCATTTTTATTTTGTTTTTGTTTTTTTTTATTTATCGCGTGTTTTACTGGCTTTTCATCGAAATTGTCGATAGTTCTGTTGAAATGTATTTAAAGGTTGGTGCAAATTACTTGCAGTCATGCACGTACAACTGATTGTTTAAGATATCTTGCTGTTGCGAATAACTATCTCGGTGTGACAAATTACTATCTTGTAGTTGGTAGTTTTGAGAATTGCTTTATCGAGGTCGCCAGTCTCGACACGGTTAGCTGTTATTATAAGCCAAAATAGTATCCTGTGAAATAAGTTCCAAATGACACAAATGTTATTGATATATCTATGAGATTTATTTTGTTTGGAGATTATTTCACCAGGTGAGCAGTAAATACCTTCCAACTGGAGATTATTTCACCAGGCGAGCTATGAAATTTGTTCCTTCTATGAGATTTATTTTGTTTGGAGATTATTTCACCAGGTGAGCAGTAAATACCTTCCAACTGGAGATTATTTTACCAGGCGAGCTATGAAATTTGTTCCTTTGGAACTTATTTCAAGGTGGATACTATAAACCGTTACATTATCTCATCGTTGTGAGGTATTATGGCGAGTTGAAGAGTTTTGGAAGAGAAATGACGACAGCCAATGACGCACAGAGGACAGCAATAGTTTTATTTTAATTTCTGTGTGATCGTTATTGTATCAGACGAAAGATCATCCTAGGAGAGATAGTATCTATCCATGATGAAGTAGTAATTCGTCATTGCGAAAGATTAAATTGCCCCGGCAATATACTGGGCGAGATTTTTTTCCTTCGGGTGTAAAAATCAACGACAAAGCCCTTTTATTGTTGTCTCCCATCTTGACGTCATCACTCTTTGTGTACAGCATTAAAAAGACACCACAGCACTGTACCCATTCACTGTTTGTAGAAATAATGCTATTTTGCAAAGTCCGTATCTGATCAATATTATTTCCGAGGTCAATGAAGTGGCAAAACATTCAGTTTACCAACATTAAGATTTACACCACAAGTAACCGACTCGCCGTCGTGCAAAGAAAACAATGTACACCGGTATTTGTCAGGTTTTCATGTCTGATATATCTTCTATGCAGACATTTCACATAGATTAATCGAACACATTGTGTAAGTTTCGCGTGTTAATCTTGACTTCAATTAAATGAAAGTTTGCCGCTTCCTTTACCACAGAAATATTTACTCGTTTTTCTCATTATTCTGATTTATTCAAATCGTGTCACATGACATTTGATCTTTTGCTGTGTCAGCAAGTTAACGTTTTGTCGCTTCGAAAGGTCAAGCTTTAAAGAAGAAAATTCTATATAAAAGTTACCACCCTCTAGATATTGTGTGACCTACTCATTTTTCTCATTATTCTAATTTATTCAAATCGTGTCGCATGACATTTGATCTTTTGCTGTGTCAGCCAGTTAAGGTGGGACGTTACCAAATGACAGGTTAAAATATTTGAATAATATTTTGTAGAAATGAAGAACTCAATAAGGTGTACTGGAATATGAAATCCAAAATTAGGGGTACCGTGCATTTTATTCCGATTTTCTCGCCTCAAAAGTGCCGAAATGGCGGGAAAATAACAAAGACATTTAGAGAAATGCACAAAATTTGGTGCCAAATTTTTGTTGGAATTTAAAATTCAATAACCAAATACTATTTTTCCATGACCAAAAATTAACAAGAGATACCTTAGAATAAGCGCAATCTTTTGATATGCAACTTTACAGGGGGTACCGTTCACTTAAGAGAAATATGAAAGCTCGAACACAAGCATGACAGTAAAAAAAGGGAAGTTTTTATGTTGACGTCGCGTCAAGTTTTAGGGACGCTGACGTTCACTGTTTACAACGTTTTTGTTGCATCTCTATCAAATAGTACTATTAACACCAGCTTAAAAGGCGTGTATTTGTAATATGCTTGATAATTTAAGGGTGTAATTTAAATCTCTAAATGAAAACTTATACTTATTTCTTCACTAACAACCGCTTTGCACTTTGGACTTAACGCCAAATGTTAAGATAAGTTACGACGGACAGACAAACAGACCAACGTTCGAATGAAAAGACCAATAGCCAATGTATCCTGTGACTTTGATTGTCACACATAGAATAACTAAGAGAAAAATTTTATATCAAATTCATTTTGAAAGATATTTGTACAAGCGTTGCACAACTGCCTTCCGATTTGTTACACGCGGGTTTCCTTCATCATTTTTTTCACTACAAATGGCGTAAATTCCATCATATCCATGTCTCTCGCATGCAGATTTAAAATGTTTAAGGGTTAATCCACTAGCAGCTGCCTTATTAGACATGTGCTTTGTGAGAACTTTTTCTCGTATGACACCATAAAATGTTGTTAAATTATTTTTTCGGATGTCACTCTGTTGAAGGTATTTGATAACATCCTCGGTATGAAAACTGTGTTGTAACAAGGCATTACACGTAACTTCCGAGCTATCCACCAGCCTTTTCAAAACTAACACATCCTCTCTAGCATTATGTGCATCGTACGTGTCTTCCAATATGTCACTTGCCAAAGCGCTTTGCGAATACGATTTTCTCTTCGGAAGCATCGCTTTGAATAATGTCAATGTGTCCGCAAATCCACAAACTTTACTTTTGAATTTTTCAGTTAGATTTGTAATCAGAACATGATTGGTTAAAACATTTGCGTCGAAGTTCTTGCAATTGTGCGCAACAAGCAATGCGTTTTCGGGAAGCCAGTCAATAAAATTATTGATAACGCTTTGAACGGACTCTGTTGCTACATGTTCTCCTCTATAGTAAAGTCTACTACCAGTACTGTAAAGTTGTGTGACTTCAGCTGCTTTTGGATTCAGCGGATTCTTTGGCAAAATATACTTGTCAAACGCCCCACCTTCCTTCGTAGCCGCGAGCTGCACTATTTCAGTCTTATGGCCTGCAAAAAAACGCATATGTAAAACAATTTTTGTAACACCTGTAAATAAGTTTTGGTTACGATTGAAATGCATTCCGACAAAGTATTCCGAGATAAACAAAAACAAAAACAAAACAAAAAACATTAGATAGATATTCCAGCTGGTCTGGCATGTAGTTTGTGTTTTATTATGTAAAAATAACGACAGAGGATGGACGTAGAATGATTATAGTTAAATGCTCACTTGATCTCCGACCAACCCAGTGAGATAAAAAATGTGTATAAGATTTTCCGTTTATCCTACATTAATATTTATCACAGATATTTGTGTTATGGGTATTCATTGTAGTATAATCAGTGCATTATGCTAAATTTGCAAAGCAAATGTTTTTTTTATAATTAAAAGATTTTCACATTCTGGTATGAATGATTATTATAATTAGACTTCAAGCCAATTCTAAACACAGAAATTTGCACTTTAGGACAAAATGGGCCTTATTGCTCCGGCGGAATTGTTGTCTCTTGGACATGTTGCCCATCTTTCTCAATTGTTCTACTAGATTTACCAATTACAACCTTATAGATAAATCTATACTTACCAAATCCTGTAGTTTCTAGATCAAATATCACAATGGTTAGATCATCGTTGGTGTCAATTTTTGAGTACTTTTGTGATTGAACGGGGTCTGGTATTGTTGATATATCTACGTTGTCTCCGGCTGGACCCATGCCAATATCAGAACTGTACGTTGCACCTTCCTTCGTTTCTGCGCACAGCTGAGTAACCTGGTTCTCTGTTTTCTTTTTCTTTCGGCCTTTTTTTGTTTCAGGTAAGATTTGTTGATCTCTCTTTCGTTTACGTTTTTTGTCAAGTATTTCATTCTTTACAATGGTCACTTTTCCTGGTGATAGTCCATTCAATTGGTTGACCTACAGAATACATAAATTATTTTTCACTGGGATAAACCCGTGGTTTATATAAAGGGTATAAAATATAATCAATGCGTCATTCAGAGCCGAAGTAATAATCAATACATGCATTGAAAATGCTTTTGAACGGAACCAACAATAATTTTTCCTTGGCCTTACCCAACGTAAAGGTCACACTCCTGGGTTTCCCGATACTGCCCCGACTGGAACTCACATGAAAGGGCGCATGCAAATCAGTGTTAATTTTGACATTCTCATCAATGAACCGCGGAGTATTTGTTCTCTACAGTCCGAAGTGGCAGAAAATTCAACAGATGAGAACATCCAAGACAATATTAGTTATTTGAGATGTGAAATACATGTTATAAAATTAAGCACCCGAAAAAAACACCAAGTTATGTACTCATTTTGTGAGGCTAGTGAGAATGTTGCTCAATGCATGGTTACAATTGATAGAAAGGTAGCGATGCAGAATTTATAATTAAGTATTAATCCGACATTTCACTGTGTTCTTTTCTGATAACAACGTTTCTTATAAGGAACGGATACGATGGATGTGCGTCATGGTCACATGAATAGATTCCAAAGAAACAAAAATATCAAAAATACAATAACACACAACATGTACTTAGAATAGCTTTAAACCAAAATTTATATCTTCAATTAAAAAATTAAATATCAATGTTATTTAAAACCGTAAATATAGATTAAATTTAGAATATTTCTAAATGCCTGAAAGACAATTTTTGTAAAATTTATTTCATTATTTATAATATGAATTTGAAATGGCCATACAGCTCATTAAAATTATTGCAGTTGGAGTTGACATATGTGTTATGGTCTCATGTTCATTTACTCCATATCCTTTCGTACAATATTGAGATCTGAATTTTAAGTGAAGGGAAATAATTATTAACTTTTCCAATGATGTATTATATTTCGCAATGATTTCGGTTTTCGCGAATCCGGATAAACAATTGAGGTTCATTACCAAAATTTGGAAAAGATTGCGTTTGTACTGATGGAATTTTTAAACTGCACACTGGTCTCATTTCTTATAATTCAAAGATTGAAAAATAAAAGGCTTAAACCGAATATTCATATTCATATTCATAGTTATGCTTACCGAAAGCGTTTTCATCACATTTTACTTGTATACCTACGGAAGCGTATTGATGCCACATGAAGAAAAAAATATCTCGTAATTATAAGATAATATATCATAATTATGAAATGTTCTTTCAGAATTATGAAATAATACCTCATAACATCTCATAAGTATGAGATAACATGACTTATCTCATAATTAAGAAATAATATCTCATAACTATAAGATTCTATCTCATAATTATAAGATAATTATTTCATAAATATGAGATTATTATGTCATAATAATGAGATATTTACCGTATTTACCAGTTATTTGATCATTTCATTAAATAATTTCTAATTTCCATATAAAGTTTCCATATGACATCTCCACATGAAGAAAAAAATATTTCGCAATAATGAGATAATATCTCATAATTATGAGAAATTTATCTCACAATTAGGAGATATTATCTAATTATTGCTAGATGTTTTTTCTTCATTTGGCATCAATAACGCTTCTGTATTTACCAGTAATTTGATCATTTCATTAAATAATTTCTAGTTAGGCTAATTATATTTTTGTAAGACTCGCTGTGGCAAAATTTTATACTTACATCGGAAACATACTGACGACCGTCATTCTTCTGAGAAATTCCTGCAGCTACCCTGAAGTTTACAGATTCTGAGCCTCCAAAATGTTTGTTCTTGGGTACTTTAGTGGTTATTATTTGGTTTAGTGATTCTTTAGCTTGGGAACTTCCGCAATTCAGCAACTTGTCAGATTTGTCAGCAAATTTAGTGAAAATCTGCTGGAGGTCATTTCTGAGTTTTGCATCAGACAAATCAAATCCACCTGGTAATTCATTGTGTTTGTAAGTATCAGGTTCTTTTAAATAACCGCACCATGATTCACTACAATTTTCATGGTTTCCAAATGCATGGGGTACTATTGTATTCAGTGATCTTTTAAGTTTTCTGGGTCGTCTCTGTTTTGTGATAGTGCATAGCATGCACATTTAACAAGGTAATTTATTACTGTGACACTTAATAACTTGTGGTCTTTCTTAATGTCATACAGTGAATTCGATAGAGCCTTTTTCACATGGTTCTTGTCACTTTTCTTTTCGATTTCTGGGTCTACACACGTTTTAATCCTGTTGATTGTTGTACTGTCCTCGTCCATAGTAATACACTTAATCCGATTGCCGAGGTTCATGATATGCGAGGTTAAATCTGTTGCAATGGCTGCCTCCATTGAATTTGCACTTCCAGCAAAATTCTTCCTACAGTCGTGGTCGGACGGATCAGTCGTGAACAAACATTTTCGACAATCAGTTGATTTTACTCCGTATCCCGTACATTTTCCTGAGTTCTCACCAATAAATGTTCCATGACCTGAAAGAAATAAATGGTATTCATTACATGACAAATTACTCCTGACACGAAATTCAAAAGGCATAATCTCCACATCGCAAATGTTGAAACTTGCAATTTAGCGCATTTTTATTGTAGTTTAAAGTTGCAGCATTCGTGCAAAGTTTCTCAGCTAATATTAATGGGATGCGTTTTCAGGTTTCTCACTCGTCAAAGGCGGATCTAGGACCGGCGCACCGGGTGCGCTCCACCCCGTTTGTTGGATATAATATGTGTAAAAAATAGAGATCCCAATGTTTTCTATAATGGCGCGCCCCCTGTTTGAAAATTTCTGTATCCGCCCCTGCTCATCTTTTTCTTTTTCGTTAAACAAATAAAAGTTTGTTTTTTACCTTTATTTCTATATCGAACATACCCGTGCGACTGTTATAGGATCTACCACTGCCCCTTTTCTGCCAAGCTCCATCATAGGAAACTGAAATATTGTTGTTCTGATCACGGTTCTCAACTGTCTCAACATTTTCTTCTGTAGGCATTTGTTCTCTATAATAAAGCAGCAAAAATATTATTATGTTAAACTGTGTGTACATGCCTGTACTTATTCATTATTCTAATATGACGTCTCTAATAGGCTTTGTGTCCATACCCGTGGTAAAATCGCTTTATGTTCCATTATTCATCACATGTAACCATGCATTTGGAAATGAAAATAAAGGTGCCTATAAATATTTCTCTTTCATTTTTGTATTGTTAATCATCTTTCAAGTCCACATAAAAAATTTTATTGAAAAATATCATCGTATTTATATACATATTTCCAGTTCTCGTAGTATGTTTAGTTGATGGAACGGCGATTATTTGCCTTTACCTTAGAGTGCTTCTAATTTTGCCACGGGTTGTCCCTTATGCCGATATTTTACCGCTCGCTGTCGCTCAGGGTACAATATTCAGCATAAAGGTCCAACCAATGGTAAAGTCAGTATACAATAAAACTCCCAGGAATTATCTCTTATTTTTTTACCTGATAGATGCTTAATCTTTTCACACTCGAAAGGTTTCGTCTACAAAATTTTTTTAAAATTGTACTTATATAGATTAAAAAACGATCTGATCTTTTATAATTTTGTCTGATGAAGATTTTATTATATTTACAGTATGAAAATAATACCTTGTCATTGAAATCTCCAGTTGAATAGCACTCTCGCATGTCTGGGCAGCTTTCTGTTCCAATCCTCTACCAATCTCGCGTTCTCTGGATTTCAACGCCTTAGGAGTAATAGGCGGTACGTTCAAGGCTGAGAAAAAGCTTGAAACTTGTTCAGGGCCTAATCCACAGTGTATCATAGCTGAAACAAAATGAAAGTAGTGTCATCTAGTACGTGAAGTATATTGTAATTAGATGTACTGGCACAATAATTATTTCTAAAGTAAAAGTTTTAGAATATATATGCTACAATGGCAATCTCTGAGATTTGTCAGTATGTGCGAGCCTACTTTGAATGCTACAAAGGCGATCTCATATAAGTAAGCTTCTTTAGTATGTGCGAGCCTACTATGGATGCTATACAAAGGCGATCTCTAATAAGTAAACTTTTTTTAGTATGTGCGAGCCTACTATGGATGCTACAAAGGCGATCTCTGATAAGTAAGCCTTTTTAGTAGAATAGAATAGAATAGAATATTTTATTTGTCCAAATCATGGGCCCTATATAGGGCATACATAACATATATATATATATTAAACAGTTGACAAAAATAATCAATTAAATAGTACATGTAATTGAAGTGAAGAATAAGAGAAACATAAGAGAAAGAGAGAATATAAGATACAATATATATGATAAAAAGCATAAAAATACACCTACACTTGGCTACCGGATAATACATTTTTACGCAATTCAAAACATTTTTGAGTATAAACTGATAATTTATGGCATATGTGTTCATCTTCGCAAGAAAGTAACCATATCAGTTGACCAGTGCTATCAAGATTTTTAAAAGTTTTTACAATGTACCTCAATTTCTTTAAATAAACAATCCCTGAAAACCTTATATAATGGACATAATATGAGAAAATGATTTTCATCTTCCACATATTGGTTATCACACAATTTACAGTATCTTTTTGATTTATCAATGTTCTTGTATCTGTCTTTTTCAATCGCAAGATCATGTGCACTTATTCTTAGTTTGGTAACACATCTTCTTAATGGAAATGATTTAACATAATTTAGATAAGGCTCCCTTTTAAATATATTTTTAAATTTGCAATATGTTCTTAACTTTCCACATTGTTCTTCTCCATTCTCAAGTAAATTCTTTCTCCAATATGATTTAAATCTATTTATTAGAGCACATCGGACATTATCAATATTGAAATCATCAATTTTTATTTTTAATTGCTCTAATGTATGATGTTGTTTTCGCGACGTCACGATAGACTTACGAAATAGAGCACGACGTCATAAATACCAGACTACACGAATTGCGGACAGAAACATGTACAATAAATCTATGATAAAATCGACGTGGTTGTGAATTGCTCATAACGCAATTGGGGAAGTGGTAGCTCCAGATCCGACATACTTGTCAACTTCCTATCGGCATCGTTTGCAATGGAATCAATTTTTCCTAACAACAATTTGATTTTGTTAAAAAAGATTTAAAAAAGATTTACACTTGTTACAAATAAACAAACGCACAGTAGAAATTTATCAAGTTTGCTGTAATTACCATTTAACATCACTACTGGAATACAAGTCCATAAAAATACTAAGAAATTTCAAGAGTCATTAAAATGTCGTGACTTTTCCAGTGACTTATTTTTTGCTTTTATTGAATTAGCTTCCCGTGGAATTCCTATAACCTATATAACCTATACGTACATTTATCTCCCGTAAAAATGCCGTCAATTAGTTTCTGCAAAATTGTTCTTGTTTATTTATGGAAAAAGTCAAAAGTCATGGCATGTCACAGAATATGATTAGCATATAAAATACCTGAATTCATCATAAAAAATAAACAAACAGACATACAAACAAATAAACAAACATAAAACAAAAACAAAAAAATTGAGGCAACTTCACAAAGACAAAACAAATAAACAACTGAATGTAGGAATGAACAAGAACACCACAAAATTAAAAACTTGAAATATGGCGTAATTTTTAGCGCATGGGCTAACAAATATCGAGGTTGTAAGTTCGAATCTAGCATGAGACAGCTTAAAAATATTCCGTGAAAATTATGTGACTTTTCTATTTTTAAGCTGGTGAAAATGAAAGGGTTGCCGCGAGGGAGTCGGGTGGCGCATTATCATGGCCATTTCAGGGCAATTTCACGGCATTTTACGATTTGAATTTTCACAGGGTGCTGTGAAAATTCAATTAAAACTCCATGAAAATGGCTATTTCATATCACAATATTTTTTACGTAATGTTATTATTCATTATATTGTCAATAAGTATATAGGCATGAGTATGATATTGGAGAGGCACTTTAATCACACTACACATGCATGATAATTATCCTTTGAAACACATTTAACTTTAAATTAAGGTCGGTACAATATTTTTCGGGACAACGGGAAAGGTCATTTATTTCACCGAGAATTCGGGAAAAACACTTATCAGGAACGGGATTCGGTCAATTTCATTTTTTTGGGGATGCGTTTGACTGATCTTTGTGAATGTCTTTAGACGGAAGTAATCATTAATCACAAGATAAATTCTCTGTTGTGTTTGATGTCTTTTATTTCCTGTTTAATGGTATTCAACTCTGTTCCATTTTCGCAACCCTTACATGCGGGAAAACACAGATTGACGACGTTCAAGTGTCCGAGCGAAATATTTGTAACGTCATTTCGCGCCAAAACCGGCAATGTTCATGTGTAGCGATAAAAAATGACAGTTTTCTCTCTATAGCTTTAAAATAAGCACATGGACCCCCATTTTTCAAAGCGAATTTCGAAATAGTGATGTTTCACGGAGATCTCTGCGAATTTTGAAGAAAAAATCAGTTCACAATTTTTTTTCTATGTGAAATTTTACCTACTAGAAACGGACGTTTATTCAATAAATATTCACATAAATGTCAATTTCGAACCACAAATACGGAAATTTTGTATTAGAATTTTTAATAACTTATACAGAATGATCTCACAAAACTGTAGCAAAAAACCCGAAGCAATTAGTTTAATTAATTTTAAAGTTATGACATTTTAAGAATTACTGTACAAATCCATTTTTTACGTAACATTTTGGAAAATGGGCAATTTTGAATCGCAATTATCTCGAAAACGAAATCATGAAGGTATACTTTTCTTTGCAGATATGGAAAGACCATGTTCAAATTGACTTTATTTCAAAATTTCACGAAAAAATCAGTTCAGGATCTTTACTGTATCGTATCCCCTTAAAGGAGCCAACGGAAGAACCTGTCTGACTTACGCATTGATCGACGACGGCGCAGACAAAACGTTATGCGATGAACGCCTTATACATATACTTGACACTGCGAGTAAACCGGTTATGTTTAATATGACAACTGCTACATCACAGAGAGTTACGCACGAAGGGCATGAAGTTGAACTGCAGGTTCAGTCATTCGGAAACGGAAAACCCGTAGAACTAAAGAAAGTATGGTCCGTGAAAACGCTACCAATATCGAAGCACTCTGCCGCAAGCAACAAAGATCTGCGAAAATTCGCACATTTGTCAGACATAAATATACCAGAAATCAATAGCAATGGTGTTCTCCTCCTCATCGGAACGGATACACCTGAAGCACATATCCCGTTAGAAGTACGTGCCGGAAATAGTGAAGAACCATATGCCGTCAGAACGAGTCTAGGATGGATCGTTCGTGGACCCATTAGAAACATGAACTCTAGTACAAATACTGTAAGTGTAAACTTTGAGAATACAAGTGATGTAATTCTGCAGCAGCAGTTAGAAAAACTATGGAACACCGATTTCCGAGATGAAGCCGGTCATACAGAGAAAATTTGCATGCCAATAGAGGATAAACGTGCATTGAAGACAATGGAATCTACGATTTCATTCGAGGAGGGACACTACAAGATGGGACTACCTTGGCGTTACGACAATGTAAAACTACCAAATGATTTACCATTAGCTCAAGCACGATTACAGCAGTTATACCGGAAATTATCACGTGACCACAAACTCCATGAAATGTAAACGGAAACAGTAATGGCTGAGGCTGAACGAATAATAAATGACAGACCCATAACGTCTGTAAGTAATGACCCAAGAGACTTACCCGTATTAACACCAAGTATGTTGCTTCTTATGAAAGGAAACACGTGTGTACCTAAAGGCGTATTCAATGAAAAGGATATCTACGCCAGGAGATGGTGGAAACAAATTCAATTTTTAGCTGATGGATTCTGGAAGCGATGGCTCAGAGAATATCTGCCCACCTTACAGAGTTTACATAAATGGCAACAAGAAACATTTAACATTAAGATTAATGACATTGTATTGATTGCTGATGAGCATACGCACAGAGGACAATGGCCTTTAGGAAGAGATATTGAAGTGATCCAAAGCCGTGATGGTCTTATCCGAAGCTGCGTGGTCAGGACAAGTCAGTCACAGGTTACTAGACCAATAACTAAACTATGTTTGCTAGAGAGTAGTTCATGAATTTCAATATAATTTATATTGTAGACTAGTTACTGTTTATAATGAAATATTTAATATTTATTTCATGGTGGGGTGTGTAAAGTACAAGTAGTTCTTTAAAAGGTTTTAATTTCATTGTAACTATTTTATACAATTGTTTATATAAGTAAAATATTTATGACAATGTTTTTATTTATGAGAATGTTGCTTTATTTATGAGAATGTTTCTTTTATTTATGACAGTGTCTTTAATTGCAATACACATTGCACTCTAACGTTATACCAGTGTTTGTAAATAACGGCGCTAAATTGTTCATTTTGTTTGCCGTTTGTATTTCAATTTCAAATATTTTATTGATATAAAAATCAATAGGATTAGATAACATGCAATGCCTATGTAAATCTTCTCCTAACAACAAGATGAACAGTAACAAGTATAAAATATTTACATGCATATACAAACCATATAATACTGCAACAGCACAAAATTATTCATAATAACAAATCTTTATATTGTAAATCTAACTAAAATCTTAAAATTTTTGTAGAAAAGACTGATTAATTACTTATGGTCTGAGTAGAAATATCACTAATAAAAATTATTCATTAATTTTAGATATAAATGAAAACAAAATATATTTTTGACATATTACATGTTTACATGTCCATCCATGTATATGTATAAATTATTCTATTTAGGAATAATTCAAATAAACTTTAATTTTTTTTTCTATTGACAGCTTATAATGCCTAAAGAAATCACATTTACAAATTGTAACATTTAAAACTTTATTATATGTAAAGTTATTCATTATAACAGGGATGTATACTGTTAAATCGAATATTTGTGCTGTCAAAAACAACAGAAGCAATATAAGAAGTAGTAATGATATCTCAGAAAGTTCACATACAAATATATTATAGTACAAAACACATATAAGTGTTACATGTATATGTATAAATAAACATTATGCAAGTCATTATATAAATCTCTTAGTATTATGAATAAAGTTTTGAACTGCCAATGTAATTTCTGAATTATTCTCCTGAGACAGATCAACCGAACCAAATAGAAGTAAATTAAGATCGAGAATATCAGTATAAGAGTTGAGGTCGAGGAATAATTGATTACGTTGTCTAGCATATTGTCGGCACACAAAGAAATAATGATAATTATCCTCTACACTGTCACCACAAGCACACTCATAGTTTTCAGATAGATGAGATAAATATAGATGATGTTTTAAATTGCTTACTTCATTACGGAGTTGACAATATATAATATTCAAGGTTCTAGAGCCAATAGAATAATGTATTGGAGGGGGCTCCAGATCCATGTCTAATGCACGTTTAAACAAAGACAGTGAGGGAAGATTTTGAATTTCAGGATCAAGTTTATCCCATGCATCAAAAGTATTCGGGAAAAAACTATTTTTATAGCTTATTGTATGAGCATTGGGTATATTGAAAAATCTGGAGTTTCTAAGCCTATAGTTATCATTATTTTCATTGATATAAGACTGTACCAAGTCAGATATATAATTTGGCAGAAACCCATGCAGAGATTTATATAAATATATAAGTTTCTGTTTTCTCCTGCCTTCATATAAAGAATCCCAACCAAGCTCTGAATAAAGTTTGGACCTGGAGCTACCCCGCCTCATACCAGTAATAATACGAGCAGCTTCATACTGAACAGACTCAATTAAATCAGATTCCTGTTTAGTGCAATTATCCCAAATTATATTACCGTATTCTAGTATGGGTCTAATGAAATCAATATATATTTTTTCAAGAAACTTTCTATCAATAGAATATTTTAATAATCTCAGAACATTAATTCTGGTGCACGCTTTAGAATAAATGTCATTTATATGATCTTTCCAGATTCCTTTTGAGTTAAAATTAAGACCCAAGTGTTTATGATTTGTGGTATTTTCCAATTTAACATCACTCATAAATAGCTCAGGTTAACATTTTTTCTAGTGAAAATCATCGATTTAGTTTTTGTGGCATTAAAAGTAACACCCCAATTATTAGCCCAATTTTGAAGTTCCTCAAGATCTACATTAAGGGACTTAGCCGCCTCCACATGATCATCAACGACACAGTAGAGTGAGGTATCATCAGCAAATAATTTAATCTTATTATAAACCACATCCACTATGTCATTGACAAACCAGAGGAAGAGGAAAGGTCCCAAAATGGAGCCCTGAGGAACACCAGCATTGATTGTTTTCCATGTTGAATAATAACCATCTAATCTTACTCTTTGCTTGCGGTCAATCAGATAATTATTAAACCAATTCAACAATGATCCACCAATTCCATATTTTTGGAGTTTAAATAATAATCCCTTATGCCACACTTTGTCAAATGCCTTTGACACATCACAGAAAACAAAACGGATATCTTTACCTATGTCTAAATTTTTCATAATAACATCATAGATAATAAGTAATTGATTCACAGTTGAATCTTTATGACGAAAACCTGACTGATTTTCAGATATAATATCGTAACGTAATAAGTAATTATGTAAATGTTTAAAAACAATCTTTTCAAGGATTTTACCAAAGCAATTGGTTACAGATATAGGTCTGTAATTCATTACATCTTCACTTGCACCCTTACCTTTATATACAGGAGTAACATTGGCCATTTTCCAGTCACAAGGAAAAATCCCATTATAGAGACTCTTATTAAATAATATAGTAAGTGGTTTAGTCAGGGACTGGAAAATAACCTTAAGAAATTTAGGAGATATATTATTAGGTCCTCCTGGTTTGGTAATGTTAAGAATCTGGAATTGATCAATGACTTCTTGTTCTGTAATAAGAATCTCACAGAGCTGAATAGGTGATAAAGGTTGGAGATCAGGAAGGGTTGGTTCTGTCTCAAGAGATGATACAGATGCAAAATGATTATTCAATGCATTGGCCTTATCCACAGAATGATAAAAAATGTCACCATTAACCTTAAAAGGGCTCTTAATAGAATTAATATTTTTGAATTTGGTGATACCTTTTGCAACCCTCCACCAATTTTCCTGATGGTATAGATTTATCAATCAGTGAATTTTGGAGTTAAATAATATATTCTTTTTTTGCAGTTCTGACCATATCAATTACCTCATTACGTAGCTGTCTAAATTTGGTCCAATCATACTCAGAGTTTCTAGATAAGGCTTTTTTATGTAAACGATTCCGTTTACGCATTTTACATTTAATGGCATTGGAAATCCAAGGTTTATCTTTTGGTCGAACCCTAAATATCTTTTTTGGAACATAATTCTCCATGACATTAATAATCTCCCCATTTAAGTCCTCATTAATAAAATTGACATCATCAGTGTCATTATATCTACCCTCCCAATCAATATTATTTGAATGCTGGATAATTGACGGATAATCAGCATTATCAAAGTCTCAGACCTCCTTCATATATGACTTTTCTCTTTGAATAGAAAAATTGATTTCAATAACTGAAGGACAATGATCACTACAAAAATTAGGTAAAACATATTTATCTTTTACAATATTTATGTTATTAACCAATATTGGGTCTATAAGAGTAGAGGATGTATGTGTGATCCTTGTAGGCTCAGAGATTACATTTCTAAGACCTAACCGTTCACAAAATACATTAAACTTATGATTAACACTTATAGTGGTTAAATCAACATTTATGTCACCAAGGCATATAATATTACTAATGCTAGAATCAACACAATTTGTGAACAGACTTTCAAAGTGATCCCAAGCTTCCGCTCTTGCATTTGGGGGTCTATAAAAGCAAGTCAGTAAAAATATTTTACCACAGGTGTGGATTTTCAATATCATCTATTTCTAACTCTTGTCTACGATTAGCATACAAATTATTTCTAATGTATAAAATAATACCACCACCATTATTAACTTCTCGGTCCTTACGAAATTGGTCAGGATTGTAGTAATTTTCAATACAAATATCTTCACTTTTGATATTTCTATTAAGCTTAGACTCTGTAATACAAATAATGTCATGGTCACCTAGTTCTGCTTGAACCAAGTCAGTTTTATAACGTATAGAATTAACATTGAGATTAACAATAGATATATTCTGAAATGTATGTCTAGAAATATAGGGCACAGGGTTGGGATGAACATCATTACATATACTTAAAAGAATTAAACAAGTATGCATAATATATATAACATTATTTAGACACACAGTTATGAGGCAGTGTGGACAGTACATCTATCTAATACTCAATGTGCTATCCACTATCTAATGAAAACATATAATAGTGAAATATAAATGTCCCACTACCACAAACAAGGCAAGTATAAAAATACATTGTGTATTTTGTCAGTGAGCTCTGAGATTTTAATTCTACAATTGCTTCTGTCAACGAACTTATATACAATAAACAAAAATTAACATGCAATGTTTGTATTGTTCTCTTATGACGCTACGTTATGACCAAAACTTGTATGGGCGTCTTCACTACAATTTAGGATTTGCACGTAAATGCACAGAAGATTATAGTTGGTAAGATTTCTTTTATTTATTTTCGTCTATAACATTTATTTGTTCAAGTCAAGGTAGATTTACATGTATATTCAATATTTACGTACAGTAATCAAATTTATTTACTAGTTTAATTTGTTGAACAGTAAACTTTAAAGATCCAAAACTATTGATATTGCGTAGTCATTTATGAATATTGTTTATATTCTGACGGACTTATGAATTTATAAACACATCTATGTTGTACTTAATTTATGCTCACTATATGTTGCATTTATTATATGCTTATGACTATATGTTACATTTATCATATGCTTATGATTATATGTTGTATTTAATTTATGCTAATAATATCTGTTATTTATTTTATGCTTATGAAATCTATGTATCTCTTTGTAGAGAATCGAACTTCGGACTTATGTTTATGAACCAAAGATGAAAGGAATAAAAATACCAATTGTTCGCATACTCAATTTTCTTTTGCCCGCCGTGTGAATCCTACACACACAGATGAACAACACAGATTCAATAAAATTAGGTGCACATCTCCTGCTTATAAGACACCCGCCGTGCTGAAAATGTCAAATCAGGTAGGGGAAACAACAATTAAGCTTTTAAAGGGAGAAGATCTGTTGTCATTTGGGTAACAGATATCCCATAGCACTCCACAATATGGTGATATCTCGACCGTAAAACTTCTCGAAAGATGACTTTAAGTTTTTGGGGAATATACCCTTGTTTAAGTAACCCGTGCTCTATCAAGGAAGTCACTGTACCGATCACAGGCCCTTGAATAGCGAAAATTGCAACAGAATTGCCATTTACAGTTTAAAAAAAGTTATCTTGGAGACATTCAGGATATTTAGCAAAACTAAACAATAAGAGGATGTGGAGTAAATGCACATATCACAAAGTCTGTTCAAATACGTGGTAGAACCAAGCAAGCAAACGAACAACGCTTTTATTATTGTTTTTCATTGGACGTCACCATTGGGCCTTCAAAATTGCGTTCTGCTTATAAGTCATAGTAAAGTCAAAACTCCCCCTTGCATCGGTTTGAGTATAATTCTTTGCTAACAGTAGTACAACGCTATATCCGTGTCTTTTCTGGTCGTAGATACGGGATCGTCAACAAAAATAAATTGTTAGTACTTATAAAAAGGGGGTCAATTTTCGTGAAGTTTCCCCAAATCCATTCAGCACAATTATCATTAGCAACAAGACTTTTGAGAATAAATTTGGGAATTTTCAGTGTTCAAAACTATTTTTGGAGTATGGAATTGTGAAAATGTATGATTTTAAGCTAAGGCCTAAAAGGTCAATATTGTAAATTTTCAAGAAAGATATCAAAGTTGCAAGCGGAATATCCCAAAAGCTTTGAACTGAAGAGAACAAATTTATCCAAAACTGTCATGACTGGATCTTGACACTTCTTTATAATACGATCTAAATGGGGCAAAAGACGACTGATTCGTGTTTGAACAAGTTGATCGTCGTCTTGAAAAACGATTCAAAATTTTATGACAGGATATTGAGTAAATGAACATGTGACCATAACACATATGTCAACTCAAACTGCAAAAGTTTTAATGAGCTATATGGCCATTTCGGAAATTAGTCATCATCAGCAGCACTAGAACCCAAACACAGGAAATCGACAATGTTTAAAATGCATAAATCAAACAAAATCCGAATGATTATTAAAATCAAATACTTGATATTGTCTTGACGAAATGTCGTAAAGCCTGTCAAAACGCTTTTTAGATCGAAATGATCCAATAAGATCAAGACAGGGTTAATGAGTATTGATTGAGTACCCCACTTACCAATGCATTAACTAATTCCAATTCTTATGAACCTGACTTTCTTGACTTCTAAAAAAAAACTGTAATAATATCGTGCAAAATAACACTTAAGTGTCATCTCAATAAAAGGACTCCACGTAGAGATGAATGTTCGAGAACACACCACCAACTTTAATGTAATAAAAGCATACGATAGAGAAAGGGCGATTGAAATGGATACTCCCCAAGTGTATAAGCAGATCAACTTCTGTTGGCTTGCTTTTATTACTATGCCTACCGTTTTACGTACCAAAGTTTACTTAATTCCCAAATTCAAACTGTTTATTTCTCACGACCAAAGCACATACGCAATGGTGCAGAAATACTGAAAATTAAAACAAACAGTACTTACATATATACACAACAGCACAGTTTATTCTGGAAACTATTATTAGCCAGGAGGACACACGTTTTTATCAATAAGTTTTATAAATTTACACAATTTCCTAAGTTTGGATCGTTTTTCTGATGTCAATAATTTTTTGGATTTAAGAATATTAACGCTCCCACAATAAATCTGTCAAATTTTGTTTCCTTTTATAGTTATAAAATTACATTCAAGTAAATGATGAAATTCTTCTCCATTATTTTTTGCATTACATAGTTCACAATTGCTAGATTTTCGTTCAGTCTTGTTCGATCTCCGTTTTTCGGTTGGGAGTTTGTGGCTTGTTGTTTTAAAACTGCATAAGGCAATACAATCATTTGTGTTAAGCCTATCAAAATATTCTAGTCTTTATAGTTGCACATGCATTTTCACGTGGTGTATGATGCATGCATTTATTGAATACTTGTTCATGTTCGAATATAACTGGACTATCAATATTTAACAGTTTGGCTTCATCGTTTTCTAAACATTAAACGTCGGAAACGACATTAACTTCTGGACTCCATTTTTGACACAGAAAAGCAGTTGTTATACACATTGGGCATAATTTTTCTGAACATTTTTGCAGGTTTTCAACTGACCCTTATTTTCTTCCTTTTTTGACCCATTTAATAAAGCTAAGATAACAGCCTTATCCCCTACTTTTTTACCATAATTGCTAAAAATGCCAATTTTTTCAGACAAAATCATATTTTCATTAAACTTGCCGATGAAATTTTTGAATCCGCAAAAGTACGATAATTCAACCTATTTCATCACATTTAAGTACATGTATTTAGATAATCATCAATGCATGTGGATGAATACACTTTACCAACAGTAATAAAGATCTACCAAATTCATATTACCCATGTTGCATAATAAACTGCCAAAAATCAGCAGATACATTCAGCAGTTGATGATTCAACCATGGCTCTAAATAGTAATTTGATAGACGCCTTGTTCAACAATGAAAACATACTTATTGTATTGAGGGATTTTTAAGTGTTGTGATTGTCTTCTGTTAGTCTTTTTGTCGGGCAACGGATGGCAGCGATTGTAGGAACACTTTGCCAGTAAATTTTATATTTGTTGACAACCCGACATTCATGGATAATGTAGAGCACGGATGTAGTGTAACTGGATAATAAGCAATGAATTCCACTCAAACCGGTGTTAGGGGAAATTCTTGAACTAACTATGAGATATGAGAAAAGCTCATTGTTGAAGGCCTCATGGTGACTTCAAGATGAATAATAACAATAAAAGCGTTGTTCGATTGCTTTGTTTTACCATGTATTTTTAGAAAATTTGTTTGATGTACATTTACTCCATATTCCTTTATTGCTTATCATTGTGCTCCTTGTTTATACAAGTTGCAGCATAGTGATGATGCTTTAATTAGGATACCCAACATTCACACTACTAAATTGCAGGGAATTCGTTTTCTAATGGTTATTCATTTCGGTTTCCAAAAAGGGGGATACATCCAATAAGTTATTTAAAATATATATTGAGAGTAACAAATATTTCACGAAAGGATATGGAGTAAATGAACATGAGACAATAACACATATATGTTAACTCCAACTGCAATAACGTTAATGAGCTGTATGGCCATTTCGGTAATCAATTTCTCACCAACAGCACCAGAACCCAAACAGAAAATCCATAATTTAAAAAAATCTGTAAAATGCATAAATCCAAACGAAATCCGAATAATCAGTAATATGAAATATATAGCTAAGGACAAAAACTACGATGGAGGGAGTTAAATCTTAGGTTTTAGAATTAACATAAATTTAGAAAGCAGTAACTGAACAAAGTATACACATGATATATTATCTCAAGTACAAGTACACCACAACTCAGAAAAATAAACATCAGTGAATCGATATGGGTATTCCTTGGGGTGATATCTCGCACCATAACACACATGGCTCATTGTTGAAGGCCGTCAGCGGGGAACATAGTTTTAACATTGGAACCTATGGGGAAACACATTCAAAGATCTTCTTCTCAGAAACTACTAGTCAAATTAAAACCAAACTTAGTCACAATGGTCCTTAGATGGTCCCTTCCAAAAAGGTATCCGCAGGTTCGTACCTCATACAAGATGGCCGCCCTCGGGCAAAATAGTTTTAACATTGGACCCTATGGAAAACACATTCAAAGATTTTCTCAGAAACTACTTGTCCAATTAGAACCATAGTCACAATGGTAATTAGATGGTCCCTTCCAAAAAAGGTATACGGCGGGTCCGTACCTCATCTAAAATGGCCGCCAGCGGGGAACATAGTTTAAACATTGGACCCTATGGAAACACATTCAAAGATCTTCTTCTCAGAAACTGTTTGTCCAATTAAAACCAAACTTAGTCACAATAGTCCTTAGATGGTCCCTTCCAAAAAAGGTATCCGACAGGTCCGTACCTCATCCAAGATGGCCGCCAGCGGGGAACGCTGTTTTAACATTGGACCCTATTGGAAAACACAAAGATCTTCTCAGAAACTACTCGTCCAATTAGAACCAAACTTAGTCACAGTGGTCCTTAGAGGGTCTCTTCCAAAAAAGGTATCCGACAGGTCCGTACCTTATCCAAGCCAGCGGGGAACATAGTTTTAACATTAGACCCTATGGGAAAACACATTCTAATATTTTCTTCTCAGAAACTGCTAGTCCAATCAGAACCAAACTTAGTCACAATGGTCCTTTGATGATCCCTTTCAAAAAAGGTATCCGGCAGATCCGTAGCTCATCCAAGATGGCCGCCAGTGGGGAACATAGTTTTAACAATTTACCCTATGGGAAACACATTCAAAGATCTAATTCTAAAAAACTACTAGTCCAATTAGAACCAAACTTAGTCACAATGGTTCTTAGATTGTCCCTTCTAAAAAAGGTATCCGACAGGTCCTTACCTCATCCAAGATGGCCGCCAGCGGGCAACATAGTTTTAACATTGGACCCTATGGGAAAACACATTTAAATATCTTATTCTCAGATAATACCAGTCCAATAAGAACCACACTCAGTGGCAATGGTCCTTAGATGATCCCTTTCAAAAAAGGTATCCGACAGGTCCAAAGCTTATCCAAGATGGCCGCCGCCGGGGAATATAGTTTAAATTGGACACTATGGAAAATAAATTCAAAGATCTGCTCAGAAACAATTGGTCAAGTTCAATTGTAGAGCCAAACTTTGTCACAATTGTGGTTGAATGGTCCTGTCCGAAAAGGTCCTTATGTCCTTACAGTACAAGGTGGCGGCCAGAAGGGTACACCTATGATTAAATGTGAAACACATTCAAGCGTAAAATGATTCAATAGCAAAAATAGCTACAAATGTTTTATTGTTCATACAGAAATATTCTTTTTATTACTAGAACTTGTACTATATATATCAAATAGTTCTAATTATTTTTTAGGGAGTGTCTATAATTTAAAGATAGATATAATGAAAAGTGAAAATTTTAAAAAGGGAGATAATTAAACTGAGGGAGGTTATAAACTTAATTTTCTTTTCAAACATGTTATAATTACAGCAATTTATGAGGACAATCTTACCACTTTTCTTTTTAAGGGGTCTCTGAATGCTTTGATTTCAGCAATATGTATTACTTTGAATATAAGGGGAATCCCTGCCCAATTTTTTTGAATTGCGATCTGATATAGGTTGTAGTGGATGGGGGAGCTCTTAGTTGCCATGAAAACCAGACAAGAAAACTGAAATTTTAGAAATAAAGCATACCACTAGGTTTCAGCAATATGTATAAACTAGATTATGAGGGCAACCTCTGCCCAAATTCTTTTAAAAGGGCCCAAAATGTATTTAATTTCAGCAATATGTATTACATAAATTATAAGAGGAACCCCTGCCCAATTTTTGAATGAGGGTTTGATATGGGTTATAATGGATGATGGTGCTTTCAGTTGCCATTGACACCAAACAAGAAAACTGAAATTTTAGAAAAAATTCTGCTAAATCTTAAATTCCAATCCAATGTTGCTTCTAGCAGTGAACATATCTTAAACTCTGGACCTTATTGGAAATACCATTGATCTTTCTATGTCAGCAATGGCCCAGGTGAGCGATACAGGCTCTAGAGAGCCTCTTGTTTTTTCTGATGATAAAATGTATATTTGTCTATTCGAGCCAATATATATAAATTGATCACATACTTTCTAATTTCTTTGTATTTTTCACCTTGTTTTCTTCTTATGTTACTATCAATGTATAACATTTACAATTTTCAACTACCCTTTGACAGAATTTTTCTACATAGAAAATGGTTACGTTCTCGATATGTAACATGAGTGCCTATAACTTTCCAATACAATGGACACTTGAACAAATATGAAGCTAACAATCACCTGCCCGAATATACCGGATACCTGCATCTTAAGTTTTAAATGCCTGTGTTTACTACTAATTTGTTCTTGTTAAACTTGATAAGAGGTAGGGATAATGATTTTCCATACCGTAGAATATGTTTGCATTGATTGCACAGGAATGCAAAACTTGTTCTTCGATAATGATGTATTTGTGTTAGACAAGGGATTCCATAATTGTTTTGAGTTGATTCTCTTCTTGGAATAATACTTAAATACGTGGCTTCCTCTTTCAAAACAGATAAAAAACTACGTTCTAATCAGCCAAATTTCTTTCTCTGTACTTTGTATTTCTAGAGGTTCGATGGTATGTGTGGAGGCTTATGGCTCATGATCAAGCCATGCTCAAAACTTAAGAGTTGAAATATATTGAATGTTGTGTTTGCATATTTCGTTTGATTCATAGTAAAACCCTTAATATTTGGTACACATAATTTAAAATTATAACTTACAAATCGTATAATATTCGCATTGCAACAAGCGTTGTCTCAGTGTTTGTATCAAAAAAATATCTTAAGTGTAAAACATAAAGCGTTTAAGTCAACAATATCATTTTATTTAGGCCCACTGACGTGATATTTTGTTTCAAATGTACATAATTTTATGTAAATATATTTAAGTATATCAGAATCTGTCGAAGAAGCAAAAATTTATACTAATATCCAGAAAATTGACGATAAAGTACTCAATTTACTTCGAAAAAATAAAGTTTAAGTGTAGATTTTTCTCACAAAGAGTTATGAATGTTAAACTTTATTATTTTCCTTCATAAAAGAAATTGATGAATTAAAAAAAACAATATCACCGCGTGTGCCGTATCTTATTATTTATATTAAAATGATGTTAAATATTGTTTTGTCAACTTGTCAATCCTCATTCATTTTTCATACTCTATTTATTGTTTTGACATTAGTCCTACTAAAATCACGTGATCACGTGACTTGCACATACGCGTTTTGATATTCTATTCTACAATATATTGTAGGTTACATTACAACATATTAAACAAGTTAAAAATTGATGCAAAGCATCAATTCGCCGCCAAATTAGGTCAAGTAGAGTGTATGTCTTGGAAATGTGTGATGTTATTGTACTTTTATAGTACACGAAATATAAGCTTTGACCTTAACTTTAACCAATCATTGAACCTTGAAATGTAGGTCACAGTGACGAACAAACTGTTGTTTATTTTTTTTTCTTTCTTAGAGACATCTGCATGCAAGATAACATGATACTATATCTTATAGCACCTAAGATATGAACTCTGACATAAATTCAATCAGTGTCAATGGACCATGAAATTAAATCCTTTTCCCTCAAAGACATCTGCATGTAAAATTGTTTGATCCCATCTCTAATAGTACATGACATATGAGCTGTCACTTAAACTTTACCATATATCTAGGTCACTGTGGCCTGATTCTTGTCACTACTGCATAAGATGACAGCCCTTGACATGCTGAACATTTTTAGCGGGAAGGGATATCGGATATAATTTTGAAAGGGAACCACCCAAGGACCATCCCTGCCAAGTTTGGTCCAAATTGGCCGTGCTTTCAAAGGAGATGAAAATAAGAAAAGTTTATGATGGATGACAACGACGAATGCTTCATGGTGGCAATAGTTCACATGAAACTTTTGAGTCAGGTGAGCTAAGACCCTTTTTTTAACAAATGGATTGGATTGTAATATTATATATATATATATTAGTATTATTAGTATTTCTTTTTTTGCAAGAATCATTCTGTTCATATTAAAAATTGATTAGCTGAAGCTATTTAAATGTATTGCATTGGACCAATTTATGTACAGACAGTGGCAACAACCTGACAACAGAGTCATAACCTAATAGAATAAAGATTCTTTTTTATTGCACAAGCATACACTGTCAAATTCATTATAGTAACTGAATGTTTATTGAAAATTTTAAAACTTCAAGTAAAAACGTAACAAAACAGATGTGACTAGGATCTTATAACTTTAACTGTATAAAAACATCTCATTTTTTTTAGTTGAAAACAATTGTAAAAAAAAGTATATATATAAAATTGCAAAAAAGGTTAACAATAATGGTTGTTTGTATTAAATATAATCTGTAAGATCATTGTATTCATGTTTGTGATGTTTACTGGTTTCATATTAAAAATGAAACTTTCTTCCGTTAAAGATGATCTTACAGAAAATATTTTATGTAATAAAATGGCATTTTAATACATGTTGATTAAAAAATGTTATAAACGTGAGAGTGAAACATAGGGCCCGTACACCAACCTCTCAATTTGACATTTGTTTTTAATAGTAAATATAGATTGACAACACCAAAATGTCCTAAATTTGTAAGATTCTCATTTGATTGAATCAGTTGAAGGCTGACTTATTTTTGGTAATTGTAATGTTGAACCATTGTTTTAATAGACATTCTTAATTAGTATCGATTTATTTCCAACTGATAATACAGTCAACAGCTTATTTTATATATTTGCTTAGTAATTGCCTATAGAGTAATTTAGATTTTAGGCATTTGAGATAATTTATAGTAGAACTAGTACAGCTGTAACAGTAATCATTACACAGCAGTCAAGCAATTTGACCCGTGTTTATACTTGATGGTATTTCAAAGATGATTGAAGGTCATTATTGTTATTGTTTGGTTTTAATTCATTTTATTAATTGTTCCATTTTTATGATTTTTGTTATTTTTGTTTAAATGATCGGGATCCAAAGCACGCTATCTTGACACACTTCGACCGGCAGATTTTAATGTTGACCTATATCAATTAACCCATATCTGAGGCACACGTGTTTGGTAAAAAGATTGCGCCGGATACGCTGGTTCTCGCTTTATGTATTTATCATTTTTTATTATTTTTTTATGAACAACCAAAAATTAATACTAATAATAACAATACTAATTGGAAACAATATGCAATATGCTCCTGGTCACGTGCTCCTCCACTGAAGTTTCAAAATATCGTATCAAATATATTCGCCGCCTCCTGGCGGCGAATAATCAAATTCAAAGAGGGACGGTTGATGGTTTTTTTCTTTGGATTCCTCTTGATATAAGCTTTCAGCAGTATGGCAATGGATTGGCCGTAGCTCTTACCATTTCTGAGCTATAAATGGCCAAAGAGGAATCATAAGGAATTATAAGGGCTATTTTTTATTTTCCCTAGTTTGTATCCAGCTAATTACTGGGTCAATCTCCTTATTGCTTCCTTCTAATTATTGTGTCAAGCTCTTTCGTTTGTCCATACTCGCTTTAAATTACACTTTTTCAAATTTCAGTGGACGACATGCTGTGGTCGTATCATGCTGCGCTCGGCGTAGCCCTTTATTTTCATCTCCTGTTAGCCCAGTCATAGTAGTGTTTAGGAGGGGATGGATTATCAAACATTTCTTATGACAAATGTATGATTTGCTTTTCTATTTCAGCTAACTGCATGATTTTGATATTTTGCATGGCTTCCAAAAAATATAACTTTCATGAGTCCTAACAGTTAAATAGGGCAATAGAGAAGAGGATGCAGATGAAAAAATGCCTCAGAACCTTTCCAGAAATGACTGTGTTTTGGGTCTGTATCAAATACTAAGACTAGTCATTACTTGGCTAGGTTCGGGATATACTTCATTATACAGAGGAGTATACTGGTTAGCCATAATATTAAGACACCAGTGATTTTCCTTCAGAATCAAATGCATGTAATCTGATTATAAGAGCAGTATACAGTAACTTGACATGTAATGGACTATAGTTGTAACATGTATTGTTGTATTTTATGGTGTATAAAAGGTTTGTTATTCTGCTGCAGTTTCTATTTTTAGATCAGATATTATAAAAAAAATAAAGAATATGAGAACAATTTTTTGTACTAAAGCATACACTGAGAATTATTTTATTTATTTTAAAGGTTCTAAAGAAAGACAATATTATATTTCTGTTTAATTTACATTAAGTGTATCTTGTAAGCTACTTAAATGAGTTAAATTTACCTCAATGCTCTTCGAATGAGTTATAAATTCATATAGGTCAAAATAAAGATCTACTGTCTTCTTTTATTGATGTTTAGGAAAGAAATAATTACTTCGTTGAATTAATTACATGCAGGCAGTTGCAGAATCACATTCGGAGGAAAACTTTACACATAATCTGAAGAAGCTGACAGACAGTGATATTTGAAAGTCAAACAGGCCTCTTCAGAATTATATAACAAATCAATGGCTACCTGAAGACATGAGAGAGGTATTAGTGGGGGTCGTTTTTATATTTATATTTGTTTCACCTGGACTTACATGTATATGTTCTACATTAAAGTAGAAAGAATTTGGGGTATATGTACATAAGAGGAAATCCTATTTTTGTGCAGGATTGACACAAAGGGATCACTATCGGTTGTCTTGCGTTCATCCGTCTGTATGGCTCCAAAATTATGAACATTATCTGCATCTCCTCCTTAACCATTTACCAAACCTGAAGAAATGCTTCAGTATATATTGTAGATCTGCATCATGCATTTTGTTTTTCTCTAATTTGTTTTTTTTTTCAGATTTACAAGCTATAGGGTCATTTTACCTTATTGGAGTCTTAGGTTATGCCTCCATTCTTCAGTATATATTGTAGATGTGCGCCTTGCATTTTGTTTTTTAAATTTTATTGCTTTATTTGGACTTTGTTATTTTAGCTGATTGGAGTCTTAGGGTTTGCCTCCATTATCCACAACTCCTACTTAGCCACTTGGTACTTCCCAAACAAACTTGCAGAAATGCTTCAGTATATTTTGTAGATGTGCACCATGCATTTTTTTTCTTTAATTTTGTTTTTTCCAGATTTTCTAGCTATCGTTAGACTCGTGTCAGTTTAGCTTATTGGTGCCTTTTTGTTATGCCTCTCCTATCTGCAAATCCTTCAAATTGATTTGCACTTATCAAGCAAACTTGCTGGAAGAATTCAATATACATTTTAGATGTTCGCAATTTATATTCATATTTTTCACATTTTTATTAGATATTGACATTCTGCAACAACACATGAATTTTTTAATATATATATATAGTACAGGCAACACATCTGTTCCATGGAACACCCATACATTTTTAGCTCACCTGGCCTAAAAGGCCATGTGAGCTTTTGCCATCGCTATGCGTCCGTCGTCCGTCGTCCGTCGTCCGTCCGTCTGTCTGTCAACAATTTCAAAAATCTTCTCCTCTGAAACCACTGGGCCAAATGTAACCAAACTTTGCCTGAATCATCACCAGAGTATGGCTTCTCAAAATTGTGTTCGATTAGGCGGTAGGTCAAACAACATGGCCGCCGTTGCTAAAAATAGAACATAAGGGTAAATTGCAGTTTTTGGCCAATAACTCGAAAACCGTTACAGATATCAAAAATCTGACATGGGGTAAAAGTGATCAACATAGCAAGATCTACCTGCACTGCAATTTTGAAGAAAATCCGAAAACCCGTCTTGGAGTTATTGCCCTTTTTCCGTAAAATTTTTAAAATTTGTGCATTTATTATTTTTTATTTCAAAAAGTATAACAGATAGAGGTCAAGAGTAAATTGCAAAAATGTTCAGCATATCAAGATCTACCCACCCTGAAATTTTGAAGAAAATACATAAACCCTTGTAGGAGTTATTGCCCTTTTTTCACCGAATTTTTTAAATTTTCGTATTTTTCATCTATTATTTCCAAAACTATAGAAGATGAAGGTTAAGTGTAAATTGATGAAATGTTTGCCATGCTCTTGCGACTTCAAAACTGATGTTGAAAATTGTTCCTTGACCGCCATTTTCAAAATGGCTGCNCCGATTTCAATGACATTTGGTTTCCAAATAGATCTCTATGTTGCGAGTTCAAAACCGATGTTGAAAATTGTTCCTTGACCCCCATTTTCAAAATGGCCACCAAAAAAGGCCGGAAAATTCAACATTGTCCGATTTCAATGAAATTTCCAAGTAGATATTGATGTTGCGACTTTCAAAACCGATGTTGAAAATTGTTCGTTGACAGCAATTTTCAAAATGGCTGCCAAAAAGGCGGGAAAATTCAACATTGTCCGATTTCAATGACATTTGGTTTCCTTCAAAACTGATGTTAAAAATTGTTCGCTGACTGCCATATTTTAAATGGCTACCAAAAAGACGGGAAAGTTCAACATTGTCCGATTTCAAAGAAATTTGATTTCCAAATAGATATTGATGTTGCGACTTCAAAACGGATGTTGAAAATTGTTTGTTGACTGCCATTTTCAAAATGACATTTCGACTTCAAATCGTATCGAAAGTGGTCATTAGCAAGAACGTTTTTTATCGAAAAATCCCAACAAAGAAATATAATAAAACATGATCAGACTTTAAAAACAGTTCAAGATATTGGAGGTGTTGGACGTACGAAAGTTTGAGAAACTGAAGATCAACTGTATAACTTACATTGTTACCTTGATTGTGGCAACTGAAAACCAGGTGAGCGATACAGGCTCCTGGGAGCCTCTGGTTTTCACATCCAAATCTTTTTTATTTAACTCTTTTCTTTGATTTTTGTTTGGCATGATATATGGTTGTACTGGCAACAGTTATATTATTCTTATACATATAGAAGGACAACAATGAAACATCCATGAAAGTACCAAAGGTATAGAAATATGACTGTAGGATGACTTGTCAACAGTAATCAAACCATATATAAAAAAATACAAGCTAACTCATTCTTGATGTCATATCCAAATTTTATTACTTTGAAATTTATGTGCATAGAATTTCTAGTGTATTTCTACTGAAGATTTTGATCACAACAAAGATTTAAGCTAGCTTTTGTTGGCAAGTCTGCATTTCTGCTGTCAAATGGGGAAGCAGTGGTATATTGCCCTAAAGTTTTCATTTTTTATACGACCGCAAAAATTTTGCGGTCGTATTATGGTATGGCGCTGGCGTCGGCGTCGGCGTCAGCGTTGGCGTCGGCGTCGGCGTCTTTGGACAGCATAACTTTAGTTCTAGTGAACGGATTGTTATCAAATTTTAGTATGATGTTTGTTGGCACAAGCTTAAGCCCGGGTTTTAATTTCGCGTTCCCTGCCCAACCCGTTTTTGAAAAAGAGGCAAAAAAGGGGCCAAAAAGAGGTAAAATTAGGTATTTTCGTATCTGTGGACAGCATAACTTTGGTTCTAGTGGATGGATTGTTTTCAAATTTTAGTATGATGTTTCTTGGAACATTCTTGAGAAATGTTTTTTTCCTTTAGGTTTTTGCCCCACCCATTTCAGAATTAGGGACCAAAAAAGGGTTAAATGAGGTGTTTTCACATATTTGACTGTAGAATCTTTATTATTTATTGGATTTTGATGGGGTTTGTTTCAGTGTGCTCCTGAGGAAATTTCCAATCTGGGGTATGCCAACGAATTTCACGTAGCATGTACCACTTACGAGATAAATGGGGCCCAACAGGGGCAAATCTCCAAAAAAATATTTTTTTTTATTTTAAGTCCGATTTTGATGCAATTTTTTAAATGGATTCCTTGTGAAAAATTAATAAAGCATTCACCTATTAGATTTTTGGTAACTTTTTTCCTTTCCCAGCTATGAGGGGCCGAACGGGGCCAAAATTGCGAATTTGCAGATTATGTAGAATTTTTATTTTTCATCGGATTTCAATGAGATTTTTTTCTTTGGATTCCTCTTGATCTAAGCTTTCAGTAATATGTCAACGGATTTTTTGTAGGTCTTACCGTTTCCGAGCTACAAGGGGTCAAAGGGGCCAAAAATGCAATTTTTCTAAATATGTCAAATCTTTATTTTTCATCGGATTTCGATGGGATTTTTTTCTTTGGATTCCTTGTGATCTAAGCTTTCAGCAGTACGTCAACGGATTTTTTGTAGGTCTTACCGTTTCCGATATTGTTTTTCTTCATAGATTTGGAATATTTCTAATATGAATATTGCTATTAACCGTCAATTGCATGGTGCTCTACAATGCTATAAACACTTCGGATTTTGATGGGAGGCTCCAGATATTTTTTTTCATATTGAGAACCTATTGCTTGGCATCAAATTCCTATATTGGAGCAAAGAAGAGCAATTTGTTGAAATAGTGTTTTTTAATTTGGTAAAGTGGTCAGTCAAGCTTTTTATTTTTGGATGATTACATATGTATATTGCCCTGTACACTCTGATATATACCCTGCACTCAAAGTTTGTTACATTTGTAGTTGTTTGCATGAAATAGGGTCTGTAAGTCTCATTCAATTTTGAAACTTCCAGGCACATATTTTGTACCCGGAAGTTACATTTTTAACAAATTCACATGACGTTTCAAACAAAATTTTGAACGTCATAATCTGAAAACGTCATATTTTGGCGGGAAACGTTTTCAAATTTTAATTTTATCGTGAAATCGCGGTGTCACATGACGAGACTTACAGACCCTATTGCAGAGTTTTCTTTGGTTGACAGCTCAGTTTTATACTCACATAGAACTGGGATATAATAAAATACAGCATCAATGAAGCTATGATATGGGGATGTATTTAAAAACACACCGGTAATATTCTGTTATAACTCAAATGAAGTACAATATAAATACAAAATATACCTTATTACAATTTAAAATATAATAAGAACAATGGAATGCACCTTCCATATTTTGTCCCGTCTGGTGTCACCGCTGCACTATCAGGTTTTGTTCTGTGACGTCGTGATATAGGGAAAATTCACAGGCTAGAAACAAATTTTGAACATGCGTGAAATATTAGTTTTCCCGCTAACTACACTATAGTGCAGCAGCGACACCAATCGGGAAAAGTAGGAGGATGAATTCCATTGAATGCTTCATTTTAGCAGTTACTTTTTATGTAAATATTCAATACAAAAGTCTCACTGCCAAAATTGAATCAAACAAGAGCTGTTGTCGAATGGCAGCCAGTTACATCCCCACTCATTGAACACTGAATCAATATGGATTGATTGATTGATTGATTGAATATTGTGTAACGTCTACTGAGCAATTTTTCAGCTACATCAAGACGAGAACAAGTTTATTAATAAGTAATCACTTTGGGGTATGGAAAGGGTCATGGGACGGAAAAATCTGACTGCCACTGGAAGAGTAGGGTGAAATCGAAAGGGGCGGGGAATTTAGCCTTGTAGCAGATCACCTACGGACCACTCAAAAAAGAGCTTGCTACAAGGGTTCTTTAACGTGCAGGAAGCGTGGCATTTCTTCCAACACGTGGACCTGAGTTTACATCCCATCGGAAAGATGGGTTGTGTATTTATTAATCCCGCACAACCTCGGAATGGGTCCTATTTATATATCCTGGGGTTCCCTCGGGGTCAGTCCCATTTAGGAGGGTCATACCCCGCAAGCCGGAGATACTAGGTCCTATTTCTATATCCCAGGGTTCCCTCGGGGTGAATCAATATGGAAAGTGCAAATTTAAGTGTGTGCGGATACAATACAGGTGTGGACACAAAACAAGTATGGACCAAAAATTTTCAATATATTGGTATAATGGGAAAAGTTGATGAAGTCAAACAGGAAGTAGATGAGTGACAGACTTGAAAAGGGGAGACACAGTACAACTCATCATAATTAAGCATCAGACCAAATATCAAATCATTACTACATACACAAGCTGAGAAATCCTCGACGAAAATTTTCAATATATGACTATAATGGGAAAAATCAGTTTTCGTCAAACAGGAAGTAGATGAGTGACAGATTTGAAAAGGGGAGACATACTACATACACAAGCAAAAACACACCGGTAATATTCTTGACGAAAATTTGACGAAAATTTTCAATATATGGCTACAATAGGAAAAATGGAAGTTTTCGACTAACAGGAAGTAGATGAGCGACAGACTTGAAAAGAGGAGACACGGTACAACTCATCATACTTAAGCTTCAGACCAAATATCAAATTATTACTACATACACAAGCTGAGAAATCCTTTACGAAAGATGTTCCGGACGGACGGACAGACAGTCGGACAGACAGACAGACAGACAAGGGTAAAACAGTATACCCCCTCTCCTTTGGAGCGGGGGTATAATTATAACATTGATTGGCTTTAACAGAGCTAACAACCAAAGCACAAAATAAGAACCGGATCTTGTCAGGTACCTCCCCTAAATATAATAAAAGACTTACATTTATTTCAGTAATAATTTGATTGTTTTTATCTCAGTTCATGTTGTAACAGTTATGTATACTTAAAGGTTACCAAATTACTCTTCCTTCTAGGTACCTTAACTCAAATGTTACAATGTCAGCTGGTTGGAGACAAGGCAGTGAAAGCATTCCACCAGAGTTTCACCACAGACCTTTACATCTTGTGAAACACATGAGGGAAATAACTGAAAAGGCTACAACCATTGACCATAAAAAAGTCATACAGCTTGATGCCAAGGATTTTCAAGTACAGTCGTCAGCTTCATCTGGGGAAGTATACAATTTAACTCTTGAAAACGGAAGCAATATGCCATCATGCTCCTGCTATTTTTTTAGAAAAACACATTTACTGTGTAAACATTTTGGTGCTATATTTCAGAAGTTTAACATTCAGTGGAATTCACTTCCAGATGAATATATTAATAATGAAATGTTTGTCGTGGACCCTTATTGTGTGAAAATGTCAATCAAACCACCTGAGAGTTCACAAACATCTAACACACATGATGATGATGATGCCATGGATACAGGAGAAACAGAAATAATTACAGTTGCTGAAGAACAGGAAAAAATTAAAGAGCATGCAATCAATAATGCTACTAGAAGGCTGAGAGAAGAGTTATCAGTTATATCTACTATGTCATACCTTCTTCAAGACAAGGATATTGACCTAGTAGAATCCTCTATACAACAACTTCAAGAAATTAGTAAATCACTAAAACTTGCATGTCCCAGTCAAGAGGGACTTATTTTGGAAAAGGAGACAAAAAAGGCATCAAATGGAGCAAGACCGCAACAAAGAAAAATACTACGAAATCTGCCAAAAAGAAAAAAAAACGACAGGCAACTAGAAACCAGAAACAAGGTATAAAAAAATTCCAGATATCGTAAAATTAATTAAAAAGTAATTACTAGAAATAACTATTCAGACCTATTCTCTCTTCTCAAATGACATCACAATACTGGGTTGACCAATCAGATCAGGGAATCAAAAATTTGAATCTATATAATTAGCTTCATGTAGAAGGAGCTATACAAAAATTTTGGTATTTTAACCCTTTCCTTTATATAGACGTCTTTAGACGCCTTTTGGTCCCCCCTTTTCAGGGCTATAGGAGGGTGCAGTGTAAGGCTCTAGGATGAGGATATGGGCTAATTGGACAAAATATACCTCGGGGAAAAAAATGAGTGTTTTTCGCACGAGGCTGGGGACCAAGAAGATATGTTGGGGGTCCCAGAGGGGGGATGTGCCCCCCTCTGTCTGGGAGGGTTTGAAGGGGGCGCAAGCCCCCTCGCCGGAAAGCAAGTGTTGGGCCATACATCCTCGCTAGATAGCCTAGCCTATAGCTCAGAAGGTGGATTTTGGTATTTTGGTGAGCTGCTGGCTGCAGTATGCACTGCAGATTTTTAAAAAATTTTGAAATCTGAATTTGGAGGGCAAAAATTGTCAAAAAATGCATTTTTTGGCCCCTTTGAGGCCCCCTGTTGTCTCCATGGCAACAAGGAACCAGGTTGTGAAAGCATTTTTCTGAAGACATTAGGCCAGTGTGTACCTTCACCAAGTATGAACCTTCTGGGTTGAAATTTTGATTTTCTAGCTCAATTCAGAATGGTCAAAAATTGACTTTTCAGCCAAGTCTCAGAAAGGAAAGGGTTAAATTGCAATATCTTCAGTGTTACATTATACAAACATGACATAAATATGAAGTCATTACATGGATTTATAGACTTGACTAAGCATGCAGCCCAAGGTCACAATTCTCTTAATCAGGTCTATAAATAAATGTAAAAACTGAACTTGCCATGCTATACCCACAATTGTTTTAACATTTTATGACAATTTCCTTGTTTAAATTAGCATGTAACATTCGGTGTTTGGGCATCAAGCACTATATATGCTAATACCAGGTTTATATGGTATTTAAAGAATGTCATGTGATGTCAAATGATTCAATCACATCGTACAAATAATACAACAAATATAATTAATAAAATAATAATAATTATAATCTTAAAAATTGAAAATCGTATTAATATTGCCCTTAAAATTTATCTGCCAAGTTTCATTAATATATTTTGAAAAATGAATGAATTATCAGGGTTGAATTTACATATATCATGAAGTAAAATAGTGAGTAAAGGTGAAGTGTCACCATGTCTTAATAAGAAAATAAATTAATCGTAGACCATCAACAATCTTCAATAGCTGAATCAAGGTTCATGGTCTGCACTCCCTAATTTGTCTATTTGTAAGAGTTATCCCTCTTGGATGTGGACAAACAAAAATATCCACAACTTCGAAGTAAGTGTTTTATTCACATAGAAAGATGAAATAAACTTTTAGTGATTTTTTTATTGATCAATGTATCTCTATTAAAAAAATTCTGTCATACTATCAATAATTCCACTTACTAACCATGGAATCAGTTGTCTGTCACTGACAGTAATATTTTATTTCCATAGGGCAACTCTGTTTAGAAATGATTCAAAATATTTACCTTCTGTTGCTTCAAATGTTGACAGCTTTGATTTTCTCAGAAATATTTAGTGTTTTTAGAAATTCACATAAAAAAACTCTGTTTTCCTTAGTGCTCTGTAGAACTTGGAATGGGGAACCAGTAAATGTCCAGCACCGAGATCAGTCTAAAAGTCCAAATTAGGGAGTTCAAACCATGAACCTGAATATGATCTATTGTAGTTTATCATGGAAAACAAAAACATGATGCAGTAGATTTCAGGTTACAACAATATTGCTTTAACTGCTTTAAAAAGTTAGTAAGTAGAGAAAGAGCTGATCCAGAATTAATTGTGTGTTTGTGTGGAGTGTAAAAAAATTATTATGCTGGGTTTTTATTGGAGACTCACAATGCAGAAACGACATAGTAAAAAAAATCATGCATGGTTGGTCATTTTTTAAAAGTATCATCCGACCCCAACCCCCTGATAATTCTGTAAAGGCTCAAAGTGGGACTATTATGTTCAGCAAATATTTCTTCGTACATGTGGGAAAAAAGAACTAATTTTTTTTAACAATCTAACTGTCAGAGTTGTAATTTTATTTATTAGTTGTAAGTAGTGAGATGTTGTTTGTAAACTGTTTCAGCTCAACTCATTTTTGAATTTTACAATATTGTGTACTTTCAGTGAAATATGTTTAGAAATTAATTAGAAGAATATTATTGCATTGCAATTGAAATTAAATAGCCTTCATAAATGAAGGGTAGCATGACCAAAAAAGATACTGGTAGTGAAATCCATTTTGATTCATGGGCACTGTATTATTAAATGAGAATGCTATTTAATCTAAATGTAAACAAGATGAAGAAAACACACACACAAAAATTAATGATTATCATTGAAGAAGATATCTTTTGTCTGGGACTAATATAACAGGGATTTGAAACTATTTAACAAACCAGTTTGATCGAATAAAGAGCGGTGTCCAGGCTACAATTTTCGACTGTAACTTTTGATTTACTCAACATGAAATTAATCAGAAAATTTTGTCGAAAAGCTGATTCCTCGCATAATTACAACATAAAATTTTCATTCACACAACAATGAAATCCTAATTAAAAATGGGTAATAAATGCATCATGAGTTGTTTTCTTGTGTAAAGAGGTTGTAAAATTATCGAGAAACCGTCCAATAAACAAATGACAGTTATCGATGATTAATGAGCGTCAGAACACTGAAAATAAAGAAAATTGGCTAACTTTAACTCGCTAGTTTACATGTCAAATTCCATCCTACTACTACAGAATTTTACCAGGATAAAGCTCTTTGTATTGGCTTTATAGCCATATATAATTTATGCAGGAAAAATTTTTAACAGTGCTGATAGTTTTTGACTGATGTGACCAGGCTCATGCAATTTTTAAAAATAAATTTTGGAGTTCAAACACTAAACTTTTCCCTGTGTATTTTACAAATAAATTTTCAACTAAATTTAAAGAAAAATACATCATGATTCACATCAAAGTTTCATCTTTTCAATCATATAAATTTTGTAGCATTAAATATTTTTGGGAAAATAGAAAGTGTACCAAAAAAAACGTCATGAAGTGTAAAATTTCGCTGTATATTTCTTTAAAAAAACAAAATTATCCGAGTTTTAGAGCAAAATTTGTGTACTTTGGAATAACTTTATTTTACAAAAATTATACTATGATTTGCAGTTATCTTTTTTCTATAAAATAAATCTGCCGCGACACCGAAATTGTAAGAAATGTAAATGTTTCAAATCCCTGTTATATAAGTCCCATCTTTTGTGTTGTTAATCCAGAAAATTATATATTCAAAAAGAGATGGTACTATATCGATCACTTCAGAAAAAAAAAAGACAAAATAAAAAAAACAATGATAAAAACAAAACACAAGCACACTAGTAAAATGAACCACACACTTAAATTAGCACTAACCATATTGATTCAGGGTTCAATAAGTTGGGATAATACTGGTTGCCTTTCGGGGACAGCTTTTGTTGCTTTTGTCATGGTACCTTTTGTCATACTACAAGGGTTCAATATGGTGTGTTAGTCTCTTTGTAACTTGAAATTTACTTTAAAATGTCTATGCGCATTTTTTCAATAATAGTTTTGTTCTGTTGCGAATAAACATTATAAAAGTTTTAATAAGAGTTTTTGATAAGCTTGGACATGGATTTACACTACTTAGAAGACAGAAGTTCTTGTTAAAATTCAAATGACCACATTTGTCTTCATTATTATACGCCCGTCGAAAGATGGACATATTATGGTATACCCTCCATCCATCCGTCCGTCTGTCTGTCCTTTATCTTTTTGGTTCCAGGAGATTTTTTCTGTAACGGCTTGACATATTGATTTCATATATGGTATATGAGTATATCTAGGTGAGAAACAGATCAAGTTTAAATTTGGTTCTGGTCGGTTGATTTTATACAGAGTTATGGCCCTTGGAATTAGTGAAATTTTGAAAAATATAGGTTTCCAGAGTTTTTTTTTGTAACCGCTTGACATATTGATTTCATATTTGGTATTTCAGGATATCTAGGTGTGATACAGATCAAGTATGAGTTTGGTTCTTGTCGGTTGATTTTGTACAGAGTTATGGCCCTTGGACTTAGTGAAATTTTTTAACAGTTTAGGTTTCCGGAGTTTTTTTTCTGTAACCGCTTGACATATTGATTTAGAAGACAGAAGTTCTTGTTAAAATTCAACTGACCACATTTGTCTTTATTATTATACGCCCGCCGAAAGATGGACGTATAGTATACCCTCCATCCATCCGTCCATCCGTCCGTCCGTCTGTCCGTTAACTTTTTAGTTCCAGGAGTTTTTTTCTGTAACGGCTTGACATATTGATTTCATATATGGTATATGAGTATATCTAGGTAAGATACAGATCAAGTTCGAGTTTAGTTCCGGTCGGTTGCTTTTGTACACAATTATGGCCCTTGGACTTAGTGAAATTTTGAAAAATATAGGTTTCCGGAGTTTTTTTATGTACCCCCTTGACGTATTGGTTTCATATTTGGTATATGAATACATTGTATATCTAGGTAAGATACAAATCAAGTTTGAATTTGGTTCCGGTTGGTTGATTTTGCACAGAGTTATTGCCCTTAGACTTAGTGAAATTTTGAAAAATAGAGGTTTTCGGAGTTTTTTTTTGTAACCGCTTGACATATTGATTTCATATTTGGTATGTGAGTATATCTAGGTGAGATACAGATCAAGTTGGAATTTGGTTCCAGTTGGTTGATTTCGTACAGAGTTAAGGCCCTTGGACTTTAATTTGATATTTGTAAATTGTTAAAAAGTTCGAGTTGACAGTGGACAGATGTATCATGCGCTCTTGGCGCAGCAGTTTATTGAATATATTATAAACAAGGAAATTATTGGTACACCAGACAATCTTTCTTTTTTCCAGTAACGTTTTCAAAAGATTGCAAGACATCTTCAGACCATAAAGTCAGTAAGTACATGCCTGTATAGTTAATTTTTTACCTTCTTATGATAATACATATGTGTTGTATCAAAGTTCATTGCAATTTTGTGATGAACTAAATGTATCAAGGGGAATTTTAGAATCCAATTTATACTGTTATTATTCTTTTGAGCCTAATTGTACATGATTTTGTCTACAAATAAAATTTTATAGGCATTGAAGCAGTTGTATTTTTTCTCTATAATTCAAACAGGAAGTACCTATCATCATGTTGTTCCCTACCAGGAACCAGTTCTTTTTATGCAAATTACAGAGAAATACTCCTCATATTTTTTTATTTAACTCTGATTATTGGACTTCTCTGGTTTTGTCCATTTAAAGCATCATGCTCTGGTTTTATCCATTTTAAAGCATCATGCTAATTGGCCAATGACCACCTCATTTTTCATTTTTCATTTTTGCATTTTGCATCTTTGTGATCACTCCATCAAAATTTCAATAAATCCTGTTTATTCAGTCACATTCATTTATGGTGAAAACAGTTTTGTTAAAAAAAGATGTACAGCAAAGATCATAGTCCTAGTGTGATATAACAATAAGTGGTTAATAATATAAAGTAATGATATATTATCTAACACCACAAAGTTTATACCTAAAATAAATGTGATATACAAAAATGATGTAGGAATTTGTATAATCACAGTGTGGAGTTAACAAAATGGAGTGCATTGAAGGTTTATACATGTCAACAAATATGAAGCATCAATTATTCGCTGTTAAAAACTAAGAATAATGTAACATCACATCAATAAAATTGCTTATAAACTGTTAAAATTGTAGAATGTTAAATAATGGTGAATGAAAGGATATGGAGTAAATGCACAAGAGACAAAGTCTCTACAAATACACGGTAAAAACAAGCAAAGGAAAAACGCTTCAACAACAAATATGTCATTAACAGTAATGTGATGAACATTTTTGTATCATTTTCCTCATATTTTATATCTGCCTTTGGTTGATTTAGGCGACATCAGCAAATTATCAAATATGTTATCAGTTCATAACACTAATTAAATAGAATCATCTACCCTTCATTATGCTTCTGAAAAATTATAGTTTTCAAACATATCACCATATCAATTCCTTGTTTGCTTTGTCCTTAAATACAACAAGTAGTGGCTCTCTGTAACAGAAATTCAAATCTATGTGTTGTCATATCCTTAAATGTAACAAGTAGAATCAGATTACTTGTATACTGGTTGTCTGTAACAGAAATCTGAATCTACGTGTTGTCATGTCATAAAATACAACAAGTAGAATCAGATAACTTGAATACTGACTGTCTGTAACAGAAATTCTTATCTACGTGTTGTCATATCCTTAAATACAACAAGTAGAATGAGATAAGTTGTATACTGGCTGTCTGTAATCTACGTGTTGTCATATCCTTAAATACAATAAGTAGAATCAGATAAGTGGTATACTGGCTGTCTGTAACGGAAATCTCAATCTATGTGTTGTCATTTCCTTAAATACAACAAGTGGAATCAGATAACTGGTATACTTAGCTGTCTGTAACAGAAATCTGAATCTATGTATTGTCATATCCTAAAAAGCATCAAATAGAACAAGATAAATGGTATGCTAGCTGACTGTAACAGAAATCTGAATCTACGTGTTGTCATTTCCTTAAATACAATAAGTAGAATCAGATAACTGGTATACTAGCTGTCTGTAACAGAAATCAGAATCTACGTGTTGTCATATCCTTAAATACAACAAACAGAATCAGATAAGTAGCATACTGGCTGTCTGTAACGGAAATTTGAATCTATGTGAAGTCGTATCCTTAAATAAAACTAATATAATCAGATAACTTGTATACTGGCTCTCTGTGACAGAAATCTGAATCTGCGTGTTGTCATATCCTTAAATACAACAAGTGGAATCAGATAAATGGTATACTGGCTTTCTGAAACGGAAATCTGTATCTATGTGTTGTCATTTCCTTAAAAACAAAAAGTGGAATCAGATAACTGGTATACTAGCTGTCGGTAACAGAAATCTGAATCTACGTGTTGTCATATACTGAAATACAACAAGTAGAATCAGATAACTGGTATACTGGCTGTCTGTAACAGAAATCAGAATCTACGTGTTGTCATATCCTTTAATACACCAGGTAGAATCAGATATCTAGTATATGGGCTATCTTGAAGTGAAATCTGTATCTATGTGTTGTCATTTCCTTAAATACAACAAGTGGAATCAGATAACTGGTATACTAGCTGTCTGTAACAGAAATCTGAATCTATGTGTTGTGATATCCTAAAAAACAACAAATAGAACAAGATAAATGATATACTAGCTGACTGTAACAGAAATCTGAATCTACGTGTTGTCATTTCCTTAAATACAATAAGTAGAATAAAATTTGTGGTATACTAGCTGTCTGTAACTCAAATCAAAATCAACGTGTTGTCATATCCTTAAATACAACAAGTGGAATCAGATAACTGCCATACTAGCTGGGAAACGTCCTTATTGCAATCCTTCCTTTGAGAATCTGCTAGAAAGGCACTCCTGGAATAGCTAGTTGAAAAACAGAAATTTTCACTGATTCACATGAAAAAAGTTTTTGGAAACAGTTGCAAGAAGATTCCCATTGACAGTGAGTCTTTGCACGATCTGAGTTGTTAACATCCCGTTAAGCAAAAGGAACAGCGAGGATTAGCTTCGTAATAAGAGTAGCAAAAAAGATGGTGCTAGGAGTAAAGGAAGAAGAAATAGCTTCTAAAAAGAAAAAAAAATCTAAAAGTGTGGTTGCTATATAGAATTCCAAAAAATAATGGTCGTTGAGACTTTAAGGAAATTAAGCAAAATTAGAATCGAATGTTTTTGAAATCCAACTGATGCAAATGTTTGTTGTAATTGAAACAAATTATGAAAATATGGTTGCCAGGCAAAATCTCCAAAAATAAGTGGTCTTCGCGACATTGATTGGAATCAAATAATTTTGAAATCCAATCGATAAAAATTTTTGCTTTAATCAAAACGAATCAAATTGTAGCATGTAATTGTAATTTTCAGTCATTGTACATGTTTCCTGATATTCAAAATAAAATAAAGAGTGCTGTGCGGCAGTTCGTGTAAGCATAAATAAACAAACGAGTTAAAATTCTTGTCGAACTGCGTTATTGTTATTTTCTTTTGATTAATTTCTGTTTCGTGTTGAGGGCTAAATTCCCCCCTACCTATTTGGGGGGATTTCTTCAACTTTTGGGCTCCACTGTCTAAACAATGAACGTCAAATTCATTTTACCTATAAACAATTATTCTAAACTATAAACATCAAATTTATTTTTGTGACGTAATATTTCATTTCTCAGCCATTTTTGTTTCTCTTTCACGGCCCCTTGAAGACATTAATGTCGATGATCTTGGCCAATCCCTACCTCTGTCTGCTTGTTTTTTTAATCTTTTATGTTTTGATATGTGTACATATTTTTTGTTTTACCTTTTATCGCAGTTCAACAAGAATTTTAACTCGTTTGTTTATTTCCTGATATTCCCTCTTTTTTTCATTTCTTAAAAGTATGCTTGCTAGGTAGAATCTCAAAAGATAAATTGTCTTTTGTATATGTGTGTGTCTTTTTTTCTTTTTTCTGTGTCGTGCTCGTGATATGTCTCTGTTTCTTTGTTTTTCCGATGTTGCCATTGTCCGTGGATTGTTTGGTTTAAACTAACACTCAGATCTCAGTATATATACTTTGGTGGTTGGATTCAAATTCTTTAGAGGAACGCATCTCCGGGGGATTTGTATCAAATCATGAAAGAAAAAGGTATGATCCTATGACCTCGGAACAGCATTTCTCCTTGGAACTCGGATTGAGATACCCGGTGTGAAGATAGAAAACATATGTCAGATATATTTGAAGATACATGAATGTCTACCTACTATGTAGATTACAATTTTACCTTAACCAAGACCATGAAGTACACAATTCGATAGAACTGTCTATTTCATTCTTCTTTTTCAAATCATTTAAAAGATTTGACTAATTTTAATTTGCGTAAGACACTCGGTTTTAGTACTCGGTTTTAGTATGCATTACATTGTGAAATTCTAGTACAACTTTTTATTTACTACTGACACATGACATGTGAATTTTTAAAGCTTAAAACATGTATTTTATGAAATATTTCAACAAGGCTGCCCCAAATGTAATCTTGTAAGTTGTGAATAATGCATTCATATCGTCTCATAATTCATATTGCTTATTTACATGACAATGTATTTGAATCATATATTTTATTTTTCAAACTGTATTATGTCAAAACACGACATGTATTCTTCATATTTTTCTGACTCTGTGACTTATAGTTTACACTTAGGTAGGCTTACTCTGAAAATTTGATATATCCCACTAAATAAGTGATAAATAACTATGGTTAGTGGGTTATTTCTAAAGGACCATGTTATGGACTCTTCCTTGAAATGCAATCTTGATTGTTTCCTTTGTGAAAACAGCCTAAATTAAGAATCTTTGTTAAGTATTAAATAGACTATATTGTTATTGATGTAAAAATTTTTAATATGTAAAGTAATTTTCATGAAAAAAGCCCAGCTCATTTTTTCTTTAGGTCCAATGTTGAAAAATCTCCCGTGAAATTGACCAGTTTTAATATCTCAAAATACATCATTTCATCAAAAGTAAACAATCATTATTCTGTACAACAAAATTTTAGTTGTGATCCTATAGGAGAGGGACATTTCTTTGCAGCATGAAAAAATAAGTCTATTAAATAGTCATATTGAACTCCCAATCTGCACAGTTTAAAGATTTTTTTTGTATTCACCTGGACTTTTATTTTTTTTTCTTAGTCTATATTTGACGACTCTCGACTCAATTTTTAAATCAATAATTATATTTAAATAATGCTTTTAAATATGAGAAGGGAAATTGCATGAGTCGGGTATTCAGCAAGGGTAGGGTTATTTTCAGCTAAAAGAAACCAAGATGGTGACAACAAACTGAGAAACTTTGTAATATGCTTCAACAGCCGTCGTATGACCAATCTCTAATCTTTCAGTGCTTATTATTATTTTCAATTGATATCTTTCCAGTATAGATAACATACATAAATGGCAGGACCACAAAATAAAAGATGGTTTATATCTGAAAAAAAAATGCTTAAAGGAAACACAAGGAAGAAGGTATTTCTTATTTTAAAATATTGTAACTTTCAAAATATGGTTTCTGAATCAGCGTTGTAACATTTGAATAAATGACATTCGAAAAAAAAAAAAAAACACGGATCTCACAAATCCATACCTCCTCTAAATATCGCGAATTGAAAAAAGCACAAAAGACCTCAGTAATTTTTACTACATCGATAAAAATACCATAGGAAAAAATTAGAAATGGGAAATTCTGAAATCAAAATTAAAAAAAAAACAAATTTTAACACAAATTGAGACAACATGACAAAGAAAACAAATAAACAAGAACGAACCAAAACTAAAGGAATGTAAACCCTACAAAAACTGGAGGTATAAATTCAGCTCAAACACCAGCAGTGGTTGCATTAGCTCCGTATCAGCATGAACTAGCATCTATTGAACAAGAAAAAAAAATTATCTCTGAAATTCTAGATATTGAAATCGAAGATTGGTCAACCATTTACGAACAACCTTTCAAATCATCTCATTATTTTTCAGTTTAAAATTTTACATAGAATACTAGGCACAAATTCGCTTTTGTATAAATGTAAATTGAAAGAAACATATTTATGTAGCTTTTGTAATGAAATAAAAGAGACAATCTCTCATATGTTTTGGGAATGCAATATTATAAAAAGTTTCGGGTTTGAGATCAACCAAAATATGAACATGTGTCATTTCCAACTTCCTTTGACTGCATGGAATGTTTTGATTGCTTCCTCTCTATGTACTAAATGAGATTTGCATCTTTATTGTATTAAAATACTATATTTACACATGCAAAATGAATTATTCTTAACCTATAATAATTGTTGCTCTAAATATGCTAAAAAATGTTTGAAAACATGTCTTTTGTTTTCTTCAAGCCACCTGAATTTGGGCAAAAAAAAATGGGAATGTATCAAACAAATACTTGTTTAAGAGGAGATAAACTAATTATAATGTGCATTTCTATATAAGAGCTTGGTGTGCATTCAGGTAGGGGTGAGGACATTGTTGAATGCGCCAAGCCATTATTGTATAATTTGTAATATAATACATTAGCACATGTATGATTACAATTTTTGTTGTTATTATTTTTATTTGTCTCATCTCACATCACAGTATATTTGGTTATATGTACATTATTATTTTTTGTTGATATATTATCCTTAAAAAATGTCAGGACTGGAGGTCAATAATACAGAAATCAAAAATACATGTAAATAATTAAAAAAAAGGTGCCTTGAATTAATAGTATAGATTTCGTATTTCATTTTATCTAATGATTTGGCGTGCACTACCTATTTATGTTTCGTACATTCTTGATAATCAAATTAAGTACTCTATTTTTTATGTTAATATTATTATTTTTTTTCTTTTCTTCTTTTTTGTTTTGTTTTGTACCTTTTCTTTCGCTTCTTTATATGCTATGAACTGTATGTAGAAGAAATATGTGAAAAAGGAAATAGAAATAAAAAATAAAGAATAAAAAGAAAGAAAGAAAAAAAAATTAGGAAGCACTATGGACTCAAACTTTTGTCTAACATCAAACAATAAAGGTATAAATAAAGGTAGGTCACATAAGGATTAACAACGGTTCTCTCTCTCTCTCTCTCTCTCTCTCTCTCTCTATATATATATATATATATATATATATATATATAAGCAAACAATACACAAAAGTGAACAGTACACAAATAATACAGTTAATATTTCAGCTCCTCTAAAGAAAATTAATGGGATTATTGTCAAAAAGAAAAGGATAACACTTTATGAAAAAACAAAATTGAAAGGGGTATTTGAAACAATTAAAAAGAAATTATGAACGATAAATAATCAATTCTCTGATCTCGTCTGCAAAAAGGGAGCGACAAGGGGGCAAACAATTGCGCAATGGTGAGTCGTGTCTGCTGCAATATCAGAAAGGGAATACTTAACTATACTTTGTTCATAAGGAAATACTTAACTATACTTTGTTCATAAGGAATTACTTAACTATAATTTGTTCATAAGGAATTACTAAACTATAATATGTTCATAAGGAATTACTTAACTATAATTTGTTCATAAGGAAATACTTAACTATACTTTGTTCATAAGGAAATACTTAACTATACTTTGTTCATAAGGAAATACTTAACTATACTTGGTACATGACCATGTTATGTGTTATATATATTATCTTTTTATACATACTAAAAATAAAAGAAAATTACCAAAAAGATATTCTAAAATCAATTTTCATCATGTTGAAAATCCAATACGGAACAATTTTTCTTTCAGGTTTTGGTACAAGGCACCTTGACTTTCTTTAGTCGCACAGTTTTAGAGAAGAGAACACCAACGAAACCTCTGAGCACATAGTGTGACTTTCGTTGGTCAGGCAGTTTAAGAGAAAAAGCACAGACGGAACCGTCGGGTATAATGTGTTCACTCATCTTCGCTAGCCAAGGGTTACGATTAATAGGATCTTGCATAAGGTCAGATTAAAGATCGGGATATCTTTCACAGGTGTGAGAAATTTCGTCTTTTCTCGAGTGGAGCGTAGCGAAACGAGAAGCAAAGACGTAGAATTTCCTACACGAGTGAAAGATATCCCGATCTTTAATTTTGATCTTGTGCAAGATCCTATTTCTTTCGTAAAAAGCGAAAAGAAACGCCTGGTAACCTTTACTGTTTGAACAACGTTGTCGCCATTTGAGTATTCTTTACATTGTGATGTCAGGTGTTTTATGACGTTAAGTCATGGTTACGATTGTTGTATCACAAAAATAAACAAGTCTGGTTGGTCATTTACCGGTGTGAGATGCGGTCGCGAGCATCGATCTCACATAGGTCATCTCCCACTGTAAACCACCATTTACGGAAGAACCGATCATCTCCTCTTCGGATCGTAACCCTTGGCTAGCGAAGATGAAGAGGAGATGATCGGATCGTAACCCTTGGCTAGCGAAGATGGTGTTCACTTAGTACTCTTTGCTCTAGCTGACCAAATAATGACTCATTTTGTAATGTTATGGGATATCATCAGTGAGCCTATTATTTTTTTCATCTTGAATAATTTTGCATAAGTAATGATCAAACAGTTAAGCACATGCAGGCAATCATCATAAAACAGAGAGATTTGTACAAACTGTTTTGTTATGCTGATCTGATTTTCTATTTTAATCCTTATTAGCCATTTTACTATATTGAACTTTTTAAATATGTGACATATTTTGCTTCTTATATATTTAAGGTAAGCTACAGATGTTAAGCAGGCCTACTGTGACAGCATGTTACAGTTTAATATATTACAAGCAATGATTTATACACATATCATATTTATATACAATACAATGGCACGGGTGATTATCTTTATTCAGTATTTGGATGGAATTTACTAACACAATTTATACGACAAAGGTAAGAGTTGTATGTCCTTTTATTATTGAGTAAATGAGGTGCCCCTTGTGATGAAGGACGAAAATATGGTCTTCTCTTAAGATGATGTACTCTTCTTGAAGACTTGTTTTGAAAATTACAGAAACATTGATTGCAAGATGTTTAACAGCAACAATTGTCTCCATTTGAAGATTGAAAAGAAAATGTTTATATCATGTCCCAAAGGCTCACTAATATCATACCCCGCTCAATTTTTTTTAATAAATAAAAATCTAATAAAATTTTCAAAAAGCTGGTTCAAAATGGCATTATGTACTGAACATTCTATGAGAGTTTCAGTTAATTTCATCAAGTGGTCTAAGAGGAGGAGTTGTCGACACAAAGTAGGTACCCTATTCTGGACGAACGAACGAACGGAAGGACGAACGGACGGACGGACGGACAGATACCATGATCACTAAATACCGCCCGCTAAAGCGGGGGTATAAAAACTAAGGAAAAAAATCAATGCCACGCGTACAAGGTTTTATACCTGCATAAGATTCGTAAAGTCCCTTACAAAATTGAAACAATCGTATGGACAACCTATCTTTACATGCTATGCTTTTAACTTTTCTTCCAGGTCTGCAGTTGTTTTGTAGTTTGTTTAATTATAATCACTGCATGAATTTGTCAGCGAAGGTGGTTCATATCCATTTTGTCTATCCAACCTTATCTTCCCAGGCACTTCCCATGAGTATTGAGCAAAATGTCTAGTGATACATTTGAAATGTCAATTAACAAGAAAAAGAAAAAAAAAATATTTTGTTGATATTTCCTCAACTCCCCCGTTTGTTCCATCACTGTTTCTTCAGAGGTTTAAGTTTTAAAGTTTATCAAGTGAACGTATCCTATACTAAATCGATAATATTGTTAAACAATAAGATTAGTGCAAAATGCATAAAGAACATGACTTTTGATAGCGTATATTTCTCTTTTTTGTACAACCTGTTCAATTTTACAGGTAGATTAAATTTCGCTGTCTGGGATAAAATTTAATGCTTTATAAATAAAATTCAGACATTCATAAAAATAAAATGGGGGCTTTTTAACAGAAAATTGGTGTACTATCTATTCCGTACCGAAAGAGCGCCCTATTCTCTGTGCTCTCAATCCTACATTTGTTAAAGGATTCCAGTCCGAAGGAAAAAACATGTTACTTGAACAGTTAGGTCATGTGTAAATTCTCCTTATTTTCATTTACGTATCAAGTAATACCAAATTAATGTAAAACGTAGCGAAAATGTAAGACAATATGTCGCGGAAAAAAGTAAATACAAAACTTAGAGGTTTATCGGTACAGCAGTGTCCAGAAATAAACACGTTTTGTAGCATATTATCAAAGCTGTCACATTGTTTGCCTTGTTTACATACTTCTTGTACTCTTGCTCTTGTACTGTTTACTTAGATTAAAAAAATATTGAACTCGTTTAGTTAAGGAAGGAGGGCTCTCTTTATATTACATGTTAAAAAAAAATAAATGGTTGCTATCTACTTTTAGTGCATGCCAAATCGGAAGTAAGACCAATCGAAAAGACGGGGTACTTACAAATGTATACAGATTCTGAAATGAGAACTAGTTACTTTTGACATAGCTGCGTTCACAAATGATACGAATTTGTTTGCATTCGATGTGCACTAAATTAATGCGTTTCATTTTTTGTTTTACTAAAAAAATACACAAAAAAATTCTGTTTGTGTTTAAATCGTGACAGTTTGAAAATTACAGATCATCCAAAATTACCGTTAGAAACTACATGTGAAGCCCTTTTTATCTATGCATTTTTTTGAAAATCGGTCTTCAAATATGTATTTTTTAGATTTTTTTAAACAGAGCCCGTTTTACAAGAAATGCACAGGTAAATTTCACTTGTTGCAACTCTCTTGGCACGTTACTGTATCTGCAACGTTTCGTTCATACGTTATAAGTATCGAATGTGCAATTGCAAATGTTTACGATAAGTATTCAATGCGCATTATTTGTACGTCTGAACACAGCATAAATCAGTCCTATATCCCTTTTCAAAAAGTGTTATCTTTTCCTGGATTTGAACTCTCCCATCAAATGGAAGTAAAAGCACTCTTTGCTTCCGGCTATCACTCGTACGGTTGGCTAACAATACACAACTAAAACCCTTGATACATTTCAGTTACAACAAAATTAGTGCAGTGTCACAGTAATGACATTGTAATCTAAATATGAACAGTTTTATTGACTGTGTTCAGGATGAACAAAACTTGCCGTGTTGGGTTGATAACCGGAACTGTTTATTTGTAATTATTCAAATGCCGAAACGGAGGGGCGGACCAAATGATTTTTTGAAAAGGCCAATTATTTGATTGCAATGCTTCTCAAAATTTAACAAAATCATTTACTGGATGTGGAGAATTTCATTAAAACTATTTCCACTAGAACAGCCTCAGAAAAAAAGGCTGTCAATGTATTTGAAAAATCCTTTTTATCAATATACACTATTAATTTTCAAAATATAAATTCATATTTTTGTTTTATTTCCTTTCATTTTTGTGTTTTTGCTGTTTTATTAGACTACATTCTCCAATATTTTTGCAAACATTGTGACAGCGCAAATTGTTTATAAACACAAAACAGTGCAAAAGGCACAACTTTAGTAATTATAAGGGCTTGAACCGACAAGATTTCATATTTAATCGTCATTATCATATAACTACTATCTCTAAGTACACCATTGACAGCTTTCTCCTAAGGCTGACTGAAAAAAAAATTGATAGTCGAGTGGTAATGATTAATTTTCAATATGTAATCACAGAAGGTGGCATGAAAATTGATATCCAATTCTCGGAAAGCATGCGAGATTTTCAAATATTGCTTCCTCGAGAAAAGATATAATTCTTACATTTATGCAAGATATCACCACTTTAGACCACTTTCCCTCACACTTAAAATCTAGAAAGATGCAAGTTAAAATTTTTAGATAGTGGTATAAATTTATATTTATTATTAGAAAAATTAGAAAATAAGAAAACCATCTGGATCGCTGGCAAAATGTTAACGTGCGTAACACGAATATTGGACCCTTTACTTGAGATTTAGCAAAATAGCTGAAAGAATTGTCTACAATAGGAAAATATTTGTTCTCTATGTTTATATGATTAAATTGTAACGTATTATATTTTCAATGACATCGCACTTGATATCGGCTTTGAATTAAAAAAAAACAACTTTTGTATCTAGCGGACTTTTAACCCTTGTAGAATATTTCACTGGCAAGCTCTTGCAATATCAGAACTTACTACGGATAATATTCACTACATGTTTTCTGTGTGTTTACACAAAATAATTCTTTTTTTGCAATCTGTAAATGTATTTTATTGTTTCATCAAGAATATGACAGAGAGTTCTCGGCCAGTGAAATGAGAGAAATCCATGGCTCTTATTCACGACGTTCATGCTTTTCACAATGCACTATTTACTAGGGGTGTAACGATACACCGATATATCGATATATCACGATATTTTTCAACAAACTAGGTATATCGATACGGAATCCAGCGCATCGATACGTATCGTTTTCTGATTTGCGCTAAAATTTCAGAATCAGTACTACTTAAGTTATCGAAATTTTCTGATTTTGGTATGGAAAAGTCAGAGAAAGGACAAACAAATTTATTTAGCTACATGAAAATGAACACTCTTGTCTCACTAAGGAATATTTTACTATTTCATCACATAAAATAGTTAAAAATGTAATCAAATTGAGAAATCAGAAGACGATACGTATCGATACGTATCACGATACGCTTGCCCTGTATCGATATATCATGATACAATATTTTATTGACGATACTCATCCCTACTATTTACACTATCTGGCCATTCAAACTTGAATTGTTAATTGTTGCAACTTTTATGATTTTAGATTTTGGAAGTTCCCTTTCGTTTGCCAATGTATATTTAAATAACTAAATACCGAAGTAACTGTAATTTAATTCCAATTTGGTCAATTTGCGATCATTTCGACAACTTATGTCTATTGAGTGTAATTCAAATACAAACATTTTAGGAAAAAATAAACCAAAACATATATAAAAGCTGATACAGAACAAAAAAAATGAATGAGATCTAAATGGAACGCAAAATCCTCTCAGGTGGAGATTGCATGAGGGAGATATAGTTTCGATTTGAAAAAAAATATATAAAAATATTAATGTTGCAGGTTTCTAAGTAATATCGGGTCAGCTCTGAGGTATTGTTTACAAATATTTTGCAACTCATCCGGCATTGTTAAATGGGTACGACATTAGTCTCTTCGTTATTTAACTTTTCAAATATCAAATATGGAAGTAAGACTAATCGTTGATAGAATCATAGATTGTCGGGTGCAAATAAATTACATACAATCTTAGCTCATCTTCATGGGTTGAATACATTTATCTTATCTTGAAAGTCTCCTTATCGCTAATATGATGATCATTATTTTGTTCTCAACTGGACCCTGGTATATGCAAACATAAAAATCAATCTAGAATACACGTAGACTGATATAAATTGACATTATGATTTATTATATAAAACGATTTCATTAAGGAACACATGTTCTATAGCAGTTTTGTCGAGAAGACAATCTGCATTCTTCACCTATTGATTTGAATATATTGAGGCTTCCAAATGGTCTTTTCTTTGCCATCTTTTATATTTAGAATAAATTATTAAGTTTTGAAAATCGTATAGTAAACTTTGAATACTTGGTCTTAATTATCTTGATTTTTTTTTACATTTTGATTGCCAACCCAATCTATTTTTAATATTGGATTGTTTTATTGTGTATGTCAGCTAATTGTTAAAAAATTATTTGCATTATAGAAATTAAGTGAAATTTAATGAAAGTCGAACTATGACGAAGAATAATTCAAACAGATATAAATTAATAAAAACAAAAATTATATATGAAAAAATATTGATTTTGATTGCGATTACTTTGATTCTACAGTGTACAAAAACATAAAATCAAATTGAAAAAAAATGATAAATACAAAAACTGGCCGATTTAAATGTCCATATTAATATGGATTCGTGCAGAATATCATAATTAAATACTATATGTTATTCGGGAATCTTCACAGGGGATACGGGTTCATATTCCCTGTCTGTGTTTTATATCCCCTGAGCCGTCAGGCGAAGGGGATATAGGGCACAGACAGGGAATATGAACCCGTATCCCCTGTGAAGCCCGAATAACTTTCATATTCTGCTAGAAGTGCTATAATTTTTCTATTAAAAGCATTTAAAAATTGTGATTTTGCTACCACGGGGATACGGTCTCATATCCCCTGTCAAGGTAACCAATCAAATTGCAGGATTTACCTGGATATTTCACTTCAGCAGAATATTAATTTACATTCTTGTAAAATTGAATAAATTTGCCCTGTATTACATGTTCAAAATTTTAAGAGAACAATTGCACTTCTTAAACGTAGCATATTTATAAAATTATAAAATGTTATTCTACAAACACTTAATTTAAAGTCTAAGCTTGCTTGCACTCTGTTTGTCTCAGTTTTGTCAATTGTCATGAAGTAAAGTACCCGTAATTCACAAATTCTCCTTCATTGAAATATACAATTGTTGAGCCCCAATGTTGAGTGTTTGTATTATAGTATTATAAAATCAAATTGTCAACAATACTCTAAATTTACTGGAGAGGAAGTTATTTTAATCATAGTACGGATTGATAATTGTTAAATAAGGAAAAGAGGAGGGGTCGTTTTATGCAAACATGTGGGTCATCCAAATTTAATCTTTCAAATAGGCGTATCTCTTTTATGGATTTAAAGAAATGACATTCTTTCTTTATCAACTTGAACTTAGGCTTAGTCTTTTTTAAAATGATT
>MJUU01015236.1:26778-38655 GCA_002080025.1 Modiolus philippinarum | reverse complement strand
AGTGTTATGTTCAATTACTGTTGGTTTTGTTACTGAAAAAGTTTTATGATCGTTATCACGATTTAACAAAACATTAAAAATGAACATGGCCATGCTTACCCTTCCGGAGTTACTGATCATAACATTCCCATTTCCAGTGAGAGTTCACACTGTTAATGCTTTAGTTTTTTTTTGTTATGTTGTATAGCACACTTATATATTCTAGTTTTGTCTCCGTCCATCATGTTTGTGTCACAGATCTGTCCTTGTAATTGTCTGAATACTAGAGAGTTAAACAGATGCTTATCAAACTTTTACTGCTTGAAGGTTAGAGAATTAACATGTACAATAATTAAAATCATTTCTTGTACATCTGTTTAAAAATGGGGATATATTGTGTTGTGGATTTTATTTCGTTCATTCCTAGCAGTTTTTTTTTTGTTTGTCTTTTTTTTTTTTTTTGGGGGGGGGCTCACACATCAATCCAGAAAACTATGGTCCATTGTTTCACTGCAAACGGTGATACTGTTTGTGCATAATGGTCGAATATAAAAATGTTCTTCTGTTGCAGCTGTGCTTGCTGATGAATCGTTTTTAATGGACAATCTTTGTACTAATCTCACACTGGTTTTGTTAAACAAGAGGCTATAAAGGGTCTGTATCGCTCATATGGACCATGGCTTACCAAGAGATGTCTAGTGTTTAACTATGTCCCCTGCTGGAGGCAACCTCGCATTGGATGCATACATGTCAGACACAAATATTGAAGGGAGCCACTCAAAGACTTTTGCGATCTAGTAAAGTTCCAATTGGATTAGTGTTTTCAGAGACCTAATTCTTAAAATGGAATCTAATATAAACTAGTATGCTCTCTCATAAAACTAGTACGTTCTCGCTGGTGGCTATCTAACATGATCGAGGAACAGAATTGCCGGACACCTTCTTTAGACAGGACCATTTTCACTAAGTTAGACTAGCAGTTTCTGAGAAGATATTTGAATGTTAAATTATGTTACTACTGGCAGTCATATTGGGAGAGGCATGGACTTCCCAATTACCTTTATTGGGAGCTACAACCAATATCTCATTATGAACAAATCAGCTCTAATTGGATAGGCTGTGTCTGAGAAAAATATATTTGAATGTGTTATCTATTCAACATTTCAGACCACCTTTCAAAGATAATTTGTGCACGGGTTTTCCGTTATAATCAAAGCAATAAATACTGCTGGAATCAATATAAGAAGGACCCTATCAAAAATATTTAGGCAGCGGTTCTCTTCATCAACGAATATATACATATTGTTGTGAAAACAAAACCTAAAACTAAAAGTTCCGTTTTCTGATCTAGTTTCCATGGCAACAAAGAGTTCTACCAAAAATTACAACCAATATCAGACCCCAAAAAATGGCAGGAGTTCCCCACATAATCTTATCAAATGAATTACTTGAATAAAAAAATTGGTGTTCCTCCGTCAAAAAAAATGGCAGGGGTTTCCCTTAAAATCAAGTTTATACATATCGCTGAAATAATAAAAAATATAGGTAATCAACGATTACAAAGTTAGTCGCGTTGTGGCATTTGAATGTTACGTCGATCAAGCGGAAAATGTAGGTCAAAATGACACATTTTTGCTTTATTGATGTATCATCTGAGGTACGTGCATATACAAGATAAGATGATCTGATCCTACAATGCACATTGACTAAGTATCAACTCTCCTGAGAACTTGACTGTAAGTCGATCAAGTGGAAAATGTAGGTCAAAGTGGTCTTTGGCTTGGATGCTGATGTATCATCAAAGATGTATGCATATGCAAGGTAAGAAGATCCAACCATATACAGTGAACGAGATCTGAATGCAAGTCAATCAAGCGAAATATGTAGGTCAATGTGACCCAATTTGGCCTCGGTGATAATGTATCATCTGAAATGCATACATATGCAAGGTTAAATGATCCTACCTTGTAGAGTAACATATATTAATGTTAACTTGAATGTAAGTTGATCATGCGGAAAATGTAGGTCAAAGTGACCTAATTTTGTCTGGATGCTAACCTTCCACCAAAGATCCATGCACATGCAGCAAGGTGAGATGATCCTAACATGTACAGTTACTGAAATCTGAACTCTAATGTAAACTTGAATGCTAGTCAATCATGCAGAAAATGTAGTTCAAAATAACCCAATGCTGTCTGGATGCTGACTACCACCATAAACGCATGCACATTCAAGGTTAGACGATACTTTTATGTACAGTAACAGAGGTATAAACATGGAAGTAAACTTTAATGTAGTTCAATCATGCGGCAAATGTAAGACAAAGTGATCTAATTTTGCCTGGATGCTGAATTACCACCAAATATGCATGCACATGCAAGGTTAGATGATCCTACCATGTAGTTATTGAGATCTAAACTCTGACGTATACTTGAGTGCTAGTCAATCATGCAGAAAATGTAGGTCAAAGTGACTTAGTTTAGTCTGGAAGCTGACCTACCACCAAAGATGCTTGCACATGCAAGGTTAGATGATACTTCTATGTACAGTAACTGAGGTATAAACTTGGACGTAAACTTGAATGCAAGTCAATCATGTGGAAAATGTAGGACATAGTGACCTATTTTTGGTTGAATGTTGAACAACATACAAGGCCAGATGATCCTACTAGTACAGTAACTGAGATTTGACTTCAACAAAAAACTTAAATGTAATTTGAACATGCGGAAAATACCCGGTATAGGTCAAAGAGACTTGATTTTGCCTGGATGTTGACCTACGATCGAAGATGCATGCACATGCAAGGCTAGATGATTCTATCAAGTACAATTACAGAGATATAAACTCAGACTTTAAAAATTGAATTAAGGGCAAACAAGCAAAAATAAAGTAGTCAAAGAGACCCAATTTTCTTGGATGCTGTGAGATAGCCCAAGATGTATCTGTATGCAAGGTTTGATGACCCTACTACACCTCAAATTTACCAAGATATATACCTAAATGTGGATGTCAACGCTGGGGGAACTCCAATTGTCAACCTCAACTTCGTTGAGGCGAAATAAAGATATATGAAAACGGCCAATAAATATGGAAGGTTTGTCTGTTTCTATTAGAGCCGTATACCTTGCTGGATTTTCAGATGTTAACAGATTTAGAAAGATGATTTTCATCACTGTTGGCATTCGGAATCATATATTCTACCTTTGCAGCTCACCTTACCAACACATTATCATACATGTTGCTATTACTGCCAAGTACTGGCACTTGACCGCTTAAAAAGGATAATAATATTAGGTGGTCGCTTGCCATATTCTAAAGGTAGCCGTTAATTCCAGTTAAATTATATAGGGAAAACTACTGGGGGATATCGGAGTGGCCGTATAGGTGAAGTGACCGCTTATTTCAAGTAATGTTAGGACAAGTTTACTCTCGTCTAAAATTTCAGTTTTTTGGTTTGGTTTCCATGGTAGCTCAAAGCTCCTATTACAACCCATGTAATACCACCATTCAAAATAATTTGGCAGGGGTGACCTTAATAATGTAGATTTAAATTTCTGAAATTTCCATTACAAAAAAAAAATACAATGGGGTAGGGTTGCCCTGATAAATTGTTGAAATTATATCCTTTCATTGATTACATTGGTTAGTAGACATTCTGTAATTGCACTTATTATTGCAGTGTACTTATTTTCACAAATCTGGCGCTGAACAGTTTTCCGCGAAAATAAATACACGCAAATACGTATCAATATGAGTAATTTGTAACATAAAGCAAACGTCTAATGATGATACCACGAAATTAAAAACCCACAAACTTGTTTGCAGACGGAAATTCGTGAAAATAAGTGCAATTACAGTATATGTAAGTGAACTTTGATAAATTTATATAGTTTCAAGTTACATGTACTGCAGAGTATTTTCTATTCAGACATTATTTATTAAATAATTATTGTGTAAAAATATCATTAAACAATATAAATACAACAAATAAATACAAAAATGAAATATTCTTAAAAATCTTAAAAAATGACACTCAACTATATGGACGGATAAAAGCAACAATTTCAGGTACAAAATAATATCTCCAATGACATTTTACTTCATTTTTTCACACTTAAATTATTGCCTGATGTACAACAAATAACTAAGTGCTGTAATTACACTTGAGTTCTGTAGTTAAAAATGTAACTTCACTATGAAAACTAGGATTTTGATGATGGCTAGACGAAATTCATCTTTAGTATACAAATAAATAATGGCTTTTGATCAATATTTTTGCTTTCTGTTAAATTATGCTGATGTATTGAAGAATTCCACTAATGTTTGTAAATCATAGTTGTCCAGAACTTCCAGTAATGCTGGCACTTTTCCTTTCACATTAACTCCCTTGAATTTAAACTTGTCTATATATAAATCTGTAATCATGCCTGTGAATAAATATACAAACAAATTACAATGGAAAACCTGATTAAATTTCAGTTGATCAAGTTAGTGGGAGGGCCTAAAACATTTCCATCGAGTATCAAATATTTCATTATTTCACAATTTGGTCAGAAAATGCTCAACTTATTGTAGCACTTGGCCCTATATCTGTTTAGGACCTGCCCAAGTTTATGGTTCTCTCAAGTACTCTATTATCTTCATTCAGTAAAATTGACCACAATAATGTAGCTAAAATACTGATGAACATTGCATTAAACCCTATACAAATAAAGGGCTATGCCGAGTGCAGCATAATACGACCGCAGCATTTTGACCACTGAAATTTGAGCAAGTGTATTTTAAAGTTAATGTGGACACAGTAAAGAGCTTGACACAGTAATTAGCTAGACACAAAGTAGGCCTAAGGAATATAAATATTAGTCCTTTTAATCCCTTAAAGCTCAGAAGCAGTAAGAGTTCCGCAAAATCTGTTGACATACTACCAAAAATCCCATTGAAATCCGACGAAAAATACAGATTTTGCATATTTTGAAAAAATTGCAATTTTGGCCCCTTTGACCCCTTTTAGCTCAGAAACAGTAACAGTTACGCAATATCTGTTGACATACTACCAAAAGCTTATAACAAGAGGAATCCAACAAAAGAAATCCTATGGAAATCCGATGACAAATAAAGATTTTACATTTCTTGAAAAATTGCAATTTTGGCCCCTTTGACCCTAACAGCTCAAAAACAGTAAGAGATATGCTTAATCTGCTGATTTAATGCTGAAAGCTTACAACAAGAAGAATCCAAAGAAAAAAATCCCATCAAAATTCGATAAAAAATAAAAATTTTTAAATGATATGTGCATTTGCAATTTTGGCCCCTTATAGCTCTGAAAAGAAACAAGTTACCAAAAATCTAAATGAAGCACTATGTTAATTTATCATAAGGAACCAATTGCAAGAAATTGCATTTAAATTGGACAAAAAGTAAGAAATTAATATTTTTAAGATTTCCCCCTGTTGGGCCCCATTTATCTCATGAACGGTACATCCTAAGTGAAATCTGTTGACATACTCCAGATTGGAAATTTTCTCAGGAGTACACAGAAAGAAACCACATCAAATTCTGATAAATAATAAAGATTCTACAGCCCAATATATGAAAACACCTAATTTGCCCCTTTTTGAAAACGGAAGGGGCCAAAATATAAAAAAATATCTTAAAGTCTCCCTTCTGTGCCAAGAAACATTGTGTTAAAATTTAGTAAGAAATGATCCACTGGAACATAAGTTATTGACCAAAAACAGAAGTGTCTGCAGACGACGTCGATAACAACAATGACGACAACGACGATGACAGCACCATACCATTATACAACCTCAAAATTTTTGCGGTCGTATAATAAACTGTAACGGGGTTAATAGTGTTTTATTATTTTTCTTTATGCATCATTGGTCATTTATTCTCTACAAGCATTGGTAAATCCTTGTAATAATGACATTTTTCTATTTCACGATTTCATGTGTTTTATCCAAATGCCGATTTGGGTCATTTCTTAGCTTAGTTATAAATTTTGACGGAAGCCTTATACAAATTCACACCCTATACTTTTACAAGAAAGTTCTTTCTTTGAATTAAGCAGAATTTATAGAATCATCCACATAATTGATAACAGTGTTTGTAAGAAAATTTTGCCTATCAAATCCTTATGGTTGACAATCCTAGATTCTTGATTGGACATGGCTACGATGTTGACATACAATTAGAAATGATTTCTGCCTAATCCAGTGTAAGAGGCTGTTTTATTTGGCATAATAAGTGTCCCTGCTGTAATTAGCATCCCTAGCTCAAAATCCTGAAAAAAAGTCTGCTGACTGACAGTCATCCATGAAAGTCCGAAAGTGCTAAAATTTGGTAAAATGGAAAACTTCATGATTATGCAATGCTATACACAAGGATAGAAAAGCTCAAAATACAGAAACCTGGCATAAAGTTTCACTAATGAATCTACTTAAGGTAGTACGGGAGTTTAAAACTGCGCATCATTCTTGCGCATGTGACAAAAAAAATGGAATTCACTATTGGAACGTTGCCAAAACCATGTCTTGTAATAGTAAACTTTGATGACATATGCCACTTTTATTGCATAACCATGCAAAATATTGAACCTTTCAGCTAACTCCAGTTCAATTAAGGGGAGATAATTTGTATAGAAATAATAGCAAAAAATGTTTTTCGCGATTTCTTCAAAAATAAGTTTGGTGACCCCTAATTTTTTTTCATGGAAATTAAAGAACAATATATTAGTTATAAATTTATCAAATTTTAAAAAATTCTATCTGATGTAACTAAAATAATTTAAAATTTTGTTAGAATTCGCTAATTTTCCCTATTATTTCAACCAAAATAGCAGATTTTTACATTTCATATTTCATTCTTATAAGGCTGGTGACCCCTTATTTTTATTTTATTTTTTGTATGCTCTAATAACAAAGGGTAAATCATGAAAATATCAGAAAATTCTATCTAATAAAATTTTATATCCCAATACCACCTTAATATTTATTTCCAGTATCAGTATTCATGAATTTGATGGATAATACGAAAACAAAGTTCAACAATGTCTATTCATGACTAGGCCTATATTGAGCAAAATATGTAAGCCTTTTTGTCTTATACTTTCAACTAAGACAGATCACTATAAATAAGAGCATATATTACACATATATTCACTTCTTTAGACTGCTTTGGACAGATTTGCTCAAGACTGATTAATTTCATACTTATACTGTTTTTTGATACATTTCATTAATAGCAAGAAACTATTAAGACTTACCATACAACCTCTCCAGATGACAAGGTTGTCTTTTGAATTCATTCTGTAGAGAATCAGCTTCCTCCAATATCTGTCTGTATTCAGGAGACATAAAACTTAGATCTTCTTCATGGACTTGTAATTCCTACAATGAAATATTTCTTGGATTAAAACTTAGATATTGAATAAGAAAAAGAAGGGAAACGGGGAATGTGTCAAAGAGACAACGACCCTAAGGGGAGCAATAACAACTCAAAGCCACCATAAGATCTTCAATGAACGGTGAGGAAACCCCACACCCAACGGTAGGTCGGAGTTGGCCCCTAAATCAAAGAGTAATCAAGTTCAGCGAAATAAGCATCTTCCTAGACTCCGATAGACATAAAGTGAACTAGTACATTTAACATGTAACTGCAAAAAAAATATAAAAGATTTCTTCAGGATATTTTTCAAGCCATTTTCACTTTTAAATGACTCTTTTCACACTACTTCAACTATAAAGAATACATGTTGAGACCATCAGGTGAGAAATCAGTATGTACTTATAAAGATGCAAAGATACTACTGAATGTGATCAATCAAGAAGCTAGCCCTACAGGAACACATTGTATTAACTGCATGTGAAATTTTCAAAGTTAAGAGGGGCATTAATGTGGCAACATATACATACAAGAGTACACTCTATTAGATGTCTCACCTGTCCCTAATTGGCAACTGAATTGATGTGAAAAAAATAACTGACCTAATCAGAAAAACTGAACATCCTCACTAGACTGTGAAATTTAGTTCATTGATAAAAGCTGCATAGCAGGCCATTATATACTACTCAAGACCAACCCACATACAAAATATCATGACCTACCACATACAGATACTGACAAACTATACCGTGAAATTGAGGTCAAGGACAAATGTCATATGCCAGACTGATATGTACTACCCAAGGCCAATCTGTATATCAAATATCATTGACCTACCACTTACAGTTACTGACAAATGGATCTAATCAGAGAAACTTTACTTGGCCACTGGACCATGCAATTGAGGTCAAGGTCACATTATTTTATATCCGTCAGGTAGCACTTGATTTGTATTACTATTGGACCAAATATGATGTTGCTACATCAAAGGGTTTTCAAAATATCCTGCATTTAGTAAAAGTTAACCCCATAAAAGTTATCACATATAGATACTGACAAACTATACCATGAAATTGAGGTCAAGGACAAATGTCATATGCCAGACTGATATGTACTACCCAAGGCCAATCTGTATATCAAATATCATTGACCTACCACTTACAGTTACTGAAAAATGGATCTAATCAGAGAAACTTAACTTGGCCACTGGACCGTGCAATTGAGGTCAAGGTCACATTATTTTATATCCGTCAGGTAGCACTTGATTTGTATTACTATTGGACCAAATATGATGTTGCTACAAAGTGTTTGCAAAGTGTTTTCAAAATATCCTGCATTTAGTAAAAGTTAACCCATTGCCGTCGCTGTCATACTTTGCACGCCTATGCCTCACTTTCCTCGACTTTTGTCGTTGGCAAGACAAAAACACTCCCGCTCTGTACTTATGCTTATGCAACTGCATATCAATTTTCAATGGGCTACCATGAGTGGTTGATGTTAAAAAGATGCAGAAAAATACTGTAATAATTGTGAACACCGTGGTTGCCATACCTAGATTCGCCTTTTTGTACTTTTGATGGAAATTGGACAATACATCAATTTTAATTACAGTGTATAATCTACTTGTAAGAATAAAATTCAGAAAAATACATAATCTACAATATTAGAGATTGCATACATCAAGTAAAAAAAATNCCTCTCTTTCATAAAATATTGTATATAATTTCGCTCTAATTGAATGTTGTTTAATCAAACCTTTAATTGGCTATAATGGTACACAAACATATTTGTGCAATATTGTAGTTTTATATCATTGAATGATAAGAATTTTAAAGTTTAGTAATTTTCCTTTCAAAAGATCAACGAGTACTCGAGTATACTCGAGTATTGAATCCGAGTACTCGAGTGGCATTTTTCGTACATTTTGACATCCCTACCAAAAACCAAAATGCAAAATATCAGTGACCTACGATTGATATAGATAGTGGAGAACCAAACATGTTCACTAGACCGTGAAAATGAGGTCAAGGGCTAAAGCCAAATAGCAGGATGTCATGTTCCATCTAAGACAAACCCATATACCAAATATTATTGACCATACATTAATAAATACTTCAAAACTCAACATGCTCACTGAACCATAAAAATGAGGTCACAGACAAAAGCCATATAGCAGACTGTCATGTGCTACCCAAGACCAACTATATACCAAATATCACTGACCTACCACTTTTAGTTACTGAGAAACTAAACAAAGCACAAAAACTTAACATGTTCATTGGACCGTGAAATTGAGGTCACAGACAAAAGCCCTATAGCAGACTGTCATGTCCTACCTAAGACCAACCTACATACCATATATCATTGACCAACCACTTATAGTTNAAGCACAAAAACTTAACATGTTCATTGGACCGTGAAATTGAGGTCACAGACAAAAGCCATATGCCAGACTGACATGTACTACCCAAGATCAACCTTCATACTTAATATCATTGACCTACCACTAATAGTTTTTGAGAAATTGACTTAATCAGAGAAACTAAACGTGGTCACTAGACCCTGAAATCAAGGTCAAGGACAAAAGTCCTACATCAAAGGGTTTTCAAAATATCCTGTATATAGTAAAAGTTAACACCGGCGCCGTCCCCGTCGCTGTCATACTTTGCACGCCTATGTCTCGCTTTCCGCGACTTTCGTCGCGGGCGAGACAATAAAACTAGAAGCTCACTAATACATACCTGCTGCTCCCCCATTTGATTCCAAAGTAAAATATCATGTAAAATAAAAAATTTTTAAATAGCTGGTGCACAATGGCAATGTCCATTGAACATTCTGTGAAAGTTTCATTGAATTTGTCAACACAAAGTGTGTTCACCTATGGTGGACGGAGTAACCAAAGAACAGACGAACAGACACCATGATCACTATAGACCAACCGCTAAAGCAGGCCATATAATGAATCTATAGCACTTATCTTTACCTTTAAAGCATCTATAAGCTGAACTTTCTTGGCCAGGAGTAATTGGTACTCTAATCGAGGATGTATCAAGTTTAAGGTATATGGAATTGACTCCTCATTTATATCTAATAAAATAAAATACAAAGTATACATAAAAACATCACTTTTTATTCATAGCCATTTCATAACTAGGAATTTCCACAATTCATCTTAAATTATATAAAGCTAAAATTACTAGGTAAACAATGGATAAGTGGTAATATTACCATGTTTTCTCTAAGGACCAAAATTTTAAGGTGTCCCTATCACAGAATTTGTAAAATATTCTGTGTTGAAACATACTGTAATTGTTAAATTTTTAAAAATATAAATAAATTTGGGGTACTGATTATTTAAGCCTAAAAGCCGAATTTGAATATTAAAAGATTTACGTAGAAATGAAAGGGAAAATGACTATACCAGTGTATAGTTTTTAAAATTTAAAACCACGAAATTGCTGCAAAATTTTGCAGTTGCATTAAAACATTTTCAAATGTGAAACCTTAATGTATTTTACTCCCTGCAATAAGATAATTTACCATAACTAATGTCAAGTCTGATCTTTTTCTTTGTAGCCTCTTTGGTCAGTACATCTTTCAGTATAGATATTGTAGATATATTGTCTGATCTGAATATTGCTTCTCCTTTCCTGAAATCAAACAAACAAGTTTGTCTTAAAATCAGGGGGAAAATAAAGAAATGGCAAATAAATGCTTAGAAGCCTAGATTATTGCATACCTGACAAAATACTTTTATCAAGACTTATATTCAAATGATTAAGGTAATATGTATCAGTTTATAATGAGCTCAAGAATTATCACCCCTATGGTTATCTTAGCCACCACAGTACTTCAGCAAAAGCCATATCCAGTTGACCCAGATATATGAAGCAACTCTCCCAACGTTTTAAAGGCAATACTTATTTTCAAGTTTTTACACGAAATCACATGAACAAAAATAAACATCTATTACAAAATGTACATTTGCTGTTTCTGATTAGGTATTCAAAACAGAGTCACATTTACACTTTTAGAAAACACCAGAAAAACTACAGAAACTAGTTCACTCATATTTCCTGAAGAGTTTTCATATTTTCACATTATGTAATAAAAGCTCCAAAAAATGACAGAATATCGTAACAACAAAAAAGGTTGATGCAACATTCAAAATTGACATTATCTGGAGCTGTTCAGTTAATATTCATCAAGTAACAAAATTTCACTAATAAAATGATTAAAACTGTTTTATGAAGCTGAAAATTGCTGAAAAGGCGAGAATTAGAATGATGTATATGTCAAATTTCTTGCCCAACTTTGGAAGAATTTCAAACATCAGTTCAAAAATTACAAATTTAATATACAAAATAAAGGATGATAAACAAGTTTTAAGGGGCTTTTGACAGATGAAGTATTTTAAAATATCATCCCACCCACCAAAATATGAAGCTTGGATATTCTGGCTCATGGGATGACATTTTACAATAAAAAAAGGTAATCAACGATTACAAAGTT
>MJUU01015236.1:7472-18422 GCA_002080025.1 Modiolus philippinarum | reverse complement strand
CTATTTGGAAACCAAATTTCATTGAAATCGGACAATGTTGAATTTTCCCGCCTTTTTTGGCGGCCATTTTGAAAATGGCGGTCAACGAACAATTTTCAACACAGGTTTTGAAGTCGCAACATCAATATCTATTTGGAAACCAAATTTCATTGAAATCTGACTATGTTGAATTTTCCTGCCTTTTTTGGCGGCCATTTTGAAAATGGCGGTCAAGGAACAATTTTCAACACAGGTTTTAAAGTCGCAACATCAATATCTATTTGGAAACCAAATTTCATTGAAATCGGACAATGTTGAATTTTCCCGCCTTTTTTGGCGGCCATTTTGAAAATGGTTGAAAATGGTGGTCAACGAACAATTTTTGACATCAGTTTTGAAGCTGCAACCTCAATACCTATTTGGAAACCACATTTCATTTAAATCGGACAATGTTGAATTTTCCCGCCTTTTTTGGTGGCCATTTTGAAAATGGCGGTCAACGAACAATTTTCAACACAGGTTTTGAAGTCGCAACATCAATATCTATTTGGAAACCAAATTTCATTGAAATCGGACAATGTTGAATTTTCCTGCCTTTTTTGGCGGCCATCTTGAAAATGGTGCTCAACAAACTATTTTTCAATACAAGTTTTAAAGTCGCCTCAGCATGGCAAACATTTCATGTTTTTACACTTAATCTTCATCTTCTATAGTTTTGGAAATAAAATGAAAAAATATGAATATTTTAAAAATTTGGTGAAAAAAGGGCAATAACTCCTACAAGGGTTTATGGATTTTCTTCAAAATTTCAGGGTGGGTAGATCTTGATATGCTGAACATTTGTGCAATTTACACTTGACCTCTATCTGTTACACTTTTTGAAATAAAAAATAGAAAATGCAAAAATTTTGAAAATTTTACGGAAAAAGGGCCATAACTCCAAGATGGGTTTTCAGATTTTCTTCAAAATTGCACAGTGGGTAGATCTCATCATGCTGATCATTTTTATCCCATGTCAGAATTTTGATATCTGTAATGGTTTTTGAGTTATTTGCAAAAAACAGCAATTTACCCCTATGTTCTATTTTTAGTATCAGCGGCCATGTTGTTTGGTCTACGGAGATCAAAATCACAAACTTGAAAGTGCATACCCTGGTAATGATTCAGGTCAAGTTTTGTTAGCATTGACCCAGTGGTTTCAGAGGAGAAGATTTTTGAACAAAAGTTAACGGACGACGGACGGACGACGGACGCTGAGTGATGGCAAAAGCTCACATGGCCTTTGGCCAGGTGAGCTAAAAAGTTAAAGTATCGGCAAACAGGAAGTAGCGGAATGGCAAACCTTAAAATACCTTAAATGTTACAACTCATCATCATGAAGCTTTACACTAAATATCATATCATTCCCAGGTGTAGAAGCCCAGAAAACTTTGAAGAAAAATTTCATCCATAGAGTGGTATAATAAAAAGTTAAAGTATCGGCAAACAGGAAGTACCGTAATTACTCAAATTTTTAGTCACTCAGATTCACCACTTTGTGGGGATTTTGAAAAAACATCGAAAAATATGATTTTTTTATATTTTCAGGGCAGATTTCAACAGAAATCGGGGATCGGCAAATATGTCATCAGTCCCAATGTTTGCCGGTAACAGTTACCTAATTATGAGTGCCTGTTATATCTTTTTAATAAAACTATGCAGTATTTGTGTTGTTTTTATTATTTAAAAAAAGCTATTCAGACTTATTACTGTTTTATTATTAATTAAACTTATTCAACAACACGTTGTTTACATTTTACCTGGACTGAATCACGTGATCAAGGTGGTCTGATTTTCTCTCATTAGACTAGTGTATTACCATTATTATTATCAGATAATTTTAATAAAACTCATTTAATCACAATGCAATTAGCTTTTACTAAGATGTTATAGTAATTTGTACACACAAGCTGTCCTAAAAAGGTCATCACTTTGTTATGTATCGATCCAGAACAAACAATGATTTCCGGTATCTATTTTTAACAAAAATGTGTTTACAGGGGTACAATACGGGGAAATCAATAAAAATTGCAAAGAAAACAGAAGTGGAGTTGAGTATTAATTTTAAAAAAGCAAGTATAGTAATAGAAGACATGAATTCACTTTGATAGCAATTTATTTAATTGACAATTTAACTTGGGCTTGGGACACTTGTTTTGACAACAGCTTGTCATATTGTTTTATTGTAATATCATCTATCCCATATCCACTCCTAATAGAGGCCCTGAAATATAATTAAAGATGACACTTTACTCAAGTGCCAAGCGTGGGTAATACCTTAAATGGCCGCCAATCACGTGACTATCACCTGACACTGACCATTCAGTCACTTTAATGTACTTTATAACAATGGAAAACCAAAAATGCTATTTTTATACATACAAATTTTATTTAATAATTTCAGTTTATTCATTAAGCAAATGCTTTGAAATTCCTTATTTATTTCTTTTTTAAATACAGGAAGTGACCTTCATTTATCTCCCTTTGAACAAGGAAGTAAACAAACCATTCATGTCTGGAATGATCTATTTCAAATAAAACATGTGAAAAATATTTTATTGAATATATAAGGTAACGAACTGATAATATTAACAAAGAAAACGATGTTTGTACATCCTGAACAGTGTTGTTGAAATAATTATTGTAATTTCCTTTCAAATCAATCAACTTTGATTTTTTCACCAGACGATTTTTGAAGATGGTCGAAAAATTGAAGATATCAAAATTTTGACTTTTCTGAAAAAGTGAAAAGTATCGAAAATTTTGGCCGTCGAATAAATCAAGACAAGACGGTAGTGGCATGTCAAACCTGAAAATTGCTTACACGGTACAACTCATCATCTTAAAGTTTCAGACTAAATATGAAATCATTCCCACATGTAGAGGCCCAGAAAACTTTGACAAAAAATTTTCATCCATAGAGTGGTATAATAAAAAGTTAAAGTATCGGCAAACAGGAAGTAGTGGCAAGGCAAACCTGAAAATTGCTTACACGGTACAACTCATAATCATAAAGCTTCAAACCAAATATGAAATCATTCCCATTTGTAAAAGCCCAGAAAAGTTCGACAAAAAAAAAATTGTTGACGGTCAGACGGACGGACGGACAAAGTGAAAACTATAGGGCACCTGCATCTCGATGCTGGGCCCTAAAAAATATGAAATCATTCCCACATGTAGAAGCTTAGAAAACTTTTGACGAAAAATTCTCATCCTTAGAGTGGTATAATAAAAAGTTAAAGTATCGGCACACAGGAAGTAGTGGCACCCATACCTGAAAATTGCTTACACGTTACAACTCATCATCATAAAGCTTCAGACTAAATATGAAATCATTCCCACATGTAGAGGCCAAGAAAAATTTGACGAAAAATTTTCATCCATAGAGTGGTATAATAAAAAGTTAAAGTATCGGCAAACAGGAAGTAGTGGCACGGCAAACCTGAAAATTGCTTATACGGTACAACTCATCATCATAAAGCTTCAGACCAAATATGAAATCATTCCCACCTATAAAAGCCCAGAAAACTTAGACCAAAAAAATTGTTGACGGACAGACAGACGGACGGATGGACAAAGTGAAAACTATAGGGCACCCGCATCTCAATGCGGGGCCCTAATTGTCTTCCCTTCTTAGTTAGGGACAATAATTATATATTTCTTCATGCACATCTGCATTTAGTCTCCTTCCTTTGTGTAAGTTTTCATCAAGATCCTTCAAGTAGTTTAAGAGGAATTGTGCGTATGAGGTAATCTTTGCTGAAGGAATCCATGAGTTAAAGTCAAATTATCTCCCCTTCATGGTGTCTACTACAATTCCTTCATGCTCATTTGCATTTATTGTCATTTGCTTGTGTAGAGTTTCCTCAAAATCTTGTTGTGCTTACAAAAATGGTGGATGGACAGGCGGACAGATATATTGCATACCTGCCAACCCACCCGGATTCGTCGGGTTACACCTGTAATTTTGACCCATCACCCGCATTTCTAATGACACCCGCCGTGTCCCAGAATTCGTTACGTTCACCTGGAATGACCCAGAATTATGCCATACCGGAATCGTGCCGTATAACAGAAAATAAAAGCATTCGGAATCATCGAGAGTTTTCAATTATTTTGAAGCATTCTGAATAGATGTAAACAAAGACAGCGGTTACTCTTAGAAAACATTCAATTAACACTAACTGGGATGAGTTGTTTATTCAGTAAAGCTCATAAATATGACATTTGATAAAAGGCCAGATGGGGGAAATGTGACTTTTTGACGTGGAAGTTAAAATTGGCAGCTTTGTCTCGTACTAAAAGATAAAAAATTTGGAAGCAATGCTATTTCCACTGCACTTGAATAATTAATTTTCGGAGATTACCATTTGATTAAAATTTGTTTGGTTCTGTATATTATTCATCATTAAAGAAGTTTTTTTATTTATGAAAATAGTAAGAACTAGGTCAGAACTGATGTGTTCTGTTGTGATGTTACATAATCAGTTTTTGTTAGGAATGACCCCATGATCAGTCAAATATATTCTTAAATTTGCTGATATTGAAACAAAACCTTTACACTGACAGGAATGAGCTAGAAAAGTGTAAAACATCATGCTGGAATACTTTCACAAATGGTCCAATATACAGTAACATGTTTACTACACCAAAGACTTCCAAATGTTTTATCACAAAAAGTTCGTTACACGCTATGACCCTCATTTTCATGTTCAAATGAGGGTCATGACCCTCATTTGGACTTTCAGAGGTTGACAGGTATGATATTGTTATATACATGTATTAAATTTTGTACCACCTGTTATCATCAAATACATGTGTTCTTTGGTGGAGTGACAGTGGCTTTATGTGGTACTGTTTCACTTGACAGGTTTTAGGCTGTACCCTAGGTGTGACATAAGCCTGAAGTGTGCCGTACTGTCCCTCTATAGATCTGATCTTCAGTTCTAATCGTGTTGTATTAGCCTGACATCTGTATGTAGCAAGAAGATAATTTCCTTCCTGTAAATAAAACAATAAAAGACTGTTGTAATTTTGGTAATCTTTGCATAGGTATATCATTGTGAAATTCCATTTATATAACATAACTGGTAGGAGGCATTGCTGAAATGCAAGGATTAATTTTTAATATTTATCAATTTTTGGGTAATAATATGCATGAATTTTGCATGATATGAAATATTTGTACACAAGTATGGGACTTTTGAAATAGCTTTTTGTGATTGGAGATAATAAGAGTTTCCACAAATGGGTTTAGCTAGTTCCAGACTGCATTCCTGTCTGGTTCCTGCATTTGCTCATTATGGGAATAAACCCTCCATGCGGCCATTTTCTATGTAAAAAGAGAATCCAATTGGTAACTCAAAAGATTGCTATTATATGTTAATGTTACATTTTGCCAGCCTTTTATGTAAAGCAAATCAAAGACCTACTTTTATCTTTGTACAAATTACATGCTTTAAGAGTAAACAATTACACATTCTTTATGAGTTCAAACCCCTTTGACTACTATCCTAATTAAAAAACCTTATACTGTACCTCTGGATTACATGCACTGTAACTAACTACAGCAGAGTTTTTCTCCACATCTAACAAATCTATGGGGACGTCACTCTGTAAATAAAGAAATAGTTTAAATAGTTTAATTTTTAATTCAAACATTTCTTTGTCACTATTTATCATAAGATTTGTGACAAAACATATACCATAAAAAGGCATGTATTATTTGCACAATTTTTATCCTAGAAAGGATTTAGGGGTTTGGGGGTGTGGATTATACATCCCTATAACTTGAGAATTGAATATCGGTTGTTGTACCATGTTCAAACCAAAAAGACAGTACTTAAGATTGTGGATCTAATTGAATATGTTGTTTTGAATTGCAGATTGCCTTACAGTTATGAAAAGAATAGGTATTACATTGTGTACCTCCGAAAATGCTATTTTGTTGTCAGAAACACAAGTATTTCTATTAGCCATCATTACTGTCAACAAACCATGTGATCTTTAAAGTGTTGATTTTGATGACAATGAGCTATATACATGTAAAATATATTGCCTCTGACAATATTTAATGTGCTAAAGATGCAAAAATACAGGTTTTAGTTGCCTACTATTTAATTCCACAACAGTTTATAGGGAATGGAAGACTCAGAAATATCGAATTAAATGTAAGATAAACACCGATTTGACCGTCCGCACCAAACCCATTCCGATTTTTCATTCCACTTGAACTGCCTGATTGAGGAAGCAATGTTATTTTTCTTCAAAATTCGTTGTGTTTGAGTCTTTTTATCATTAAATACTTTCAGAAGAGGCTTTAGATATAGTAAATAAAGACTCGTGCAATTGATAAACTATGAAAATACCGATATACAGGTACAAAATAACTACGATCGTACCTATCTCCACGTAGACTTTGTTGGTCAGGGTCCCAGCATATTAAACATACAAAATGATTTTTTTCCCTCGATTTAAGGTAAAAAAGACCCAGCGGATTATACATCAATGTGGATAATACATGCCTTTTTACTGTATATACAAGTAAAGGCAAAGCATAAAAGTATCAAGGCATCTGTTCTCGGTAATGATTTTGCCAACCACACGATGACACGAACAAAGTGGAAATAGCCAACGTTCAAACGGAAGACAAATACTGGTATATAATATACGAATCATAATGGAGAATTACAAACTATTAAAATTGGAAATCTGCTAAATTGCAGATGAAAATCATCTCTATCAATTCTAATGACTTATAAAGGAACTAGAATTTTCAACCTACTTAAATAAACATTGAAAGAATATGGTGTAATTACACATGACACTAAGTCTCTACAAACAGATTGTAGAACCAAGCAAATGGACAACACTTTCATTGTTGCTCTTCATCTTGATGACACCATGAGGCCTTCAACAATGAGCTTAAGTGTACATGTACATTCTTTTCACCTTGAAATCTGAAGTTCATATTCTTTGTTTTTTGTCTTCTAATTTTTTTCCTCAAATGAAGAATTCAGAAATATTTTTTTTTTCTGTTTTATTAGAGAGCTGGGGAATAAACAACAGTACATGCCATTACCTTTTTAAGAGATGACAATCAATTTTACAAATCTTTTACAGTTAAACCTGTCTATAAAGGTCACTCAGGGGATTCAGGACTTATGACCACTATAAGTAGGTGACCTTTATATAAAGGAGCCAAATTTCATTTTTTTGTTTATGTGTGGAAATAATTGTCCTCTTTACTTGTACACATAAGTTAAGAAACCTGATTATGTTGTTTACACATTGAACAGCTGGTTACGAAATAATCAATTTGATTTCACATTTTGAATACTTCCGATTTACCTTACGTAACTGGCTTCCAGATGAATATTATACTTCCAATGCAAACAAAATGCAATAAATGACCATGATAGGTAAGAATTTTGAGTAAACCGACTCAATTTTACTGACTGCTGACCGCGTTGAGGAGGTGACCGTTATATAGACTACATTCATATCGTAAAATCTGTAGGGAAACAAAAAATGTGACCGCTATGAAAAGGTTAACGCTATACAAAGGTGATCATAAGACCAGGTTTTACTGTATTACCATAACATCTTATCTTCTAAAAAATTTAACTTACGTGAACACATTATCCATGGCGCTATTATGATAATTGGTGATATAACTATGAGATATACTGTTATCCCATTGATATACAGTCAAACCTGTCTTATGCGACTTTCCAAGGGAACCACAAAAGAAAGTCACATAAGACAGGTGGTCACTTAATACAGGGTTAAGATTATGATCAATACTAATTTGTCTGTTTGCATTGTTCGTGAAATAGTGTCCATAATATAGCTGTATTATGTTTTTTTCTATAATATATGTATTTTGATATATAGGGATATATTAAATTAGTAACAACAAATCATTTTTATTTTCGTTACTAACAGAATCAGTAGCTTTAAATAAATTAAAATCAAAAAAAACAAAAAATGAAATCACAATTTGCACTTAGGTTCTTTTTTAATATCAAGAAAGGAACAATTTTAGATAAATGTGAAGCAAAATTTTGCACAGCCAATTTGTTTTTCATACCTTTTATTTTTCCTGTTATGTGTTTGCCAATATATAAAATAGCATGCTACTTCTAGATCAGATGTTTGTTACTTTTATGTGAATTCTTTTTTTAAGTAAAAACATTTTTAATGACATCCAGTAGTATTCAATTTAAAAGATTTCTTTGTTCATTCCACTAATTGGTTAATTATTTAATAACACCTATTACATTATAAAAGATTCCTGTGTTCATTGTAATTGATTGACAAGTAACAATAGTTCATGTTAATTAATACTGTTAAAACAACAAACTTAATTGATTTCAAGTTGAGAAGGCAAAATATGAGCAGATAATCAATTTGGATTATCTCCCTTACGCTGTTATCTCCCTTTAGTGGTACTACTCCCGGATTAGCGGCTCCTGTTAATCTGCTTGTCAACATGTTGATAATTCATTGTTTGTTAACAAGGTCGTTAAAAACAGTGTACAGGGGCTTTTTTGGGAACAAAATGACAGTCGTTAGTCGCGTAACTCAGATGGTTGTTGAATACAGTTAAAATATATAGCAAATATCGTTGGGAGGATTTTAAAAGGTCAGATAAGACAGGAAGTCGTTTAAAACAGTGGGTCATTAAGGCAGGTTTGATTGTATATAGAATAATGGTAGTTTTGAAGGTTGAGACAGAAAATATCACCGTATTGTGGCGAGTCTGATAGGACGAGCTGTGATACTAGTGATAGTTTCTGTCGAGACCTTCAAAACTACCATTATTGTTTTTATCGGCAACTTCGTAAGAGTCATGATGTCAATTTCATGACGTCATTGCCTGATATTTTCCTGTATCAGGTCAGTGCGGAGATACTGACAATATCAGTCAGTAAGATCAAAGAGAAAATGTACATATTGCCGATAAATGATATAAATATAACTCTTAAACCAGCATAGACCAAACTCTTCTTAACTACATGTTATGTTCTGTATACACAGGTTCCTAATGTTGTTAAAGTTTGTCTTGCGTTTGTCTTTCATTTGGTTTTTCTTGTGCAATTATTGACTGTGGCCTGTGATTGTATTTTTCTGCCATTGCATGTGTTTACTGTTATCTTTTGTATATATATTGACACAAAGGAGTATTGATACATGTTTGGTTAGACTGGTTTTTAGTTTATTAAGGGTTTGGGTCAGAAAGGTTTTATTGTAAGTGTAATAATGTAGAAAATTTTATAGCTGATAATAGAATTGAATTCTTGCCTTCCTGTTATATCTGTGAAATAACTATACCTGTAGTAATACATTATCTATAGGTAACTGTAGTTCAAGACTTAGTGTATAACTGGCATCTTCTCTGTTCAGTACAAATTTATCATTAATATTAAAGCCAGGTACAGCAGATATCGCTGTCTTACTATTGGCAGATTGTTGATACTTCTCTCGTTCATTGGAAACTTTCTGTTGTAAATCATCCAACTCTTGTCTGAAATTAACAAAGTGTAACTTACAATTTTCTGTTGAAATATTGTTGTTACTTAGTTTCACTTTCAGGAATTCAATTTTACCATTCTTTGTATATCTAAAAGAATTACAATACATATGCAGATATGTCAGAACTTGCTACCTATTTTTGTTTTAAAATAGATTTACATTTTATTTTGAATGAGAGACAAATGAAATACATGTATATTTCTCATAACTTTCATACAGATCTTATGTACAGTATTCCATTTTGCTTTTGTTGCTTAATCAACATTCCAATATCTTGAATTACAGCTCTACTTAAATTCAAACTTTATATAGACCTTATACAAAATGATATCCTTTATAATTATTAATTTCACCTACTTTTCTAAAAAATAAACAGTCAAACCTGCCTTACTGACCTGAAGTATTTACTTATTTCCTGTGCTGTGTGACTGAATTTACTTTTATCCATTCATGGATTTTCATATTGGTATAACCTGTATCAAGTGACCATCTTTGTAATATGACCATTTTTCAGAATTTGCTCAATGGATGGTCAGATAAATCTGGTTAGACAGTATTTACTTCAAATAATTTAATACCTGGCAGGTGAGTTCAAGGATTAACTTATAGAGACTTTGTCAAATCCAGTACAAATTTTTTATCAACTTTAATCAAAGATTTTTAGCTACTGACTTACTTATATTGACCTAATTTAAAAGATTATCAATGTTTATTATATAGATTGCGGTGAAAGATTGAAATTTCTCAGTGAAAGAAAAGTGATAATTAACTGTGAAATTATTTTCCATAATTTCACTCTCGGAAGTGACGTCACAATAGACGTTGTCAACGTTGTTGTTAAGTAAACGTCGCAGCGGATTAACATAGAAAACGTAATTCATGCGATGAATCTTAATTCAAACCGCTATATTTTATGTGAAAAGGTCTATATAATAAAAACAATAACTAATCCGGGATTCTGATTATCGAAAATATTCAACTCGTGATCGAAAAACACTGTAATTCACTCATGCGCTGCGTTATTCGATCATTCGTTGAATATTTTGCGATAATCAGAATCCCGGATTAGTTATAGTATAAATATTGACCTACTTTTTAGCTACTGACTTACTTATATTGACCTGATTTAAAAGATTATCAATATACATTGACCTACTTGAGAGTACCAATTTTAGTAGTAGCTGCAGCTGTAACAACCAGTTCTGAAGGCCCCATACCTTTTGTCTGTTGTTCAGATGTCAGTCCTAATACCCAGCCTGAAAATAGCTTGTGCTAAATCTACCTACTATAAAGATGTGTGCTTCAACACCATCAACCATCATGCACCTATAGCTAATAATCTATATTGAATCCTAATATTTCTAACCCTTAAATCAAATGGTTTGAAACTAAAAA